>JAQGAE010000628.1:0-32434 GCA_034696685.1 Julus scandinavius | reverse complement strand
GAGTTGTGGCTTACATATACTTTGGCTTAAAATAATACCAGGCTGATTTAGACTGCAATGGATATCCCCACTGTTAGGTCTCTTCTTTTTAAGTTAAATAACAAGAAAATACAGAATAAAATTAATGTAGAAACTCAAGTTTGGGTCACTCCCAAATTCCCCTGCTCGTGTCTGGTTTTCAACTAACGTAGACTGTAGTTTTACTTAATTATGTTTGATATTCACATTAATAATAGTCAAGGCATAAAGGGATCACTATATTGACTTGTTTTAACAACAGCGGTGCTAATTTTACCTCCAGAGATGAATGTTTGATTAAATTAGCGAAAACACAAAACAAATGTCACAACAAAATGGCAGTAATTATGAATATAAGGAAATCGCCACAATATCACCGGAAAAGTGTTTCTCTCAAACTGGAGGAAAAAATCCCATTGAAACCCACTTAAGACATTCCAGCTGGGAAGAACAATGACTAACCTCAAAACTACCCCCCTGTCCCAAATTATCCACAATTTGTATATTTTATAAATTTCATTAAAAAAAATGTTTATGGTTTATAGAAATTGTATTTACTAGTATAATGCCTTTAGCTGTACACCTTAATCTAAATTTAATTATTTTCCCTTTATGTTAAGAAACAATGAATTACAGGAATTATTAAATTTATGCCTTTAATAGAATATATTGTATTACATTAATTCACCATTTTAAAGCATTTTTTTTAAATTTTAATACGTGCATGCTGTTTAAAAAAAAATGATACCACAAAATCAGAGTAAAAGATAAGACAGTTGTAACAGTAAAGATTTATTTTGTGATGCAAGATCGATAATACAATAATTCACGGCTAATATAATCTTGAATATGTAAATTTAATGATTTTCTTGGGATGTTCTTTATGCATTTGTAAGCTGGATCAGAAATACCACAAAAAAATGGTTATTAAACAATTCCTGATTCATCGATTGCATACAGAACCACAACAAATTATTGCAAAAAGTCCGATTTCATTGCACGATGCCTTTTAAGCATGTACTATCTACTGTGGAAAAAGTACTGCGACTGAAGAATCTGAGACTGGTGCAGTTACGGGAATAACTGTAGCCAGTGTTGAAGGACCAGCGGTGGTTCTCTTCCCGAAAAGCGAGAAAAAGATATTTCTTGGTGCAATGGAGGGTTTTGGTGAACCAGTTGCATATAGCCAGAATGGAGCCGCTCGTTTTGCTTTGGATGCAATGGTGACTAGTAATTTTGGCGATAAAGTTGTTTCCGGCTTTGGTGAAACAGTTGATTTCGGCGATGAAGTTGTTTTCGGCTTTGGTGAAACAGTTGATTTCGGTTTTGGTTTGCGAGTTCCCTTAGGTTTGGGCCTACGGGATGATTTCGGTTTTTGTTTTCTCGTTGAATTAGAAGCTTGTCGGATGACCCGTTTTACAATATCTCCAAAGGTAGCTGTTGAATTTGATGGAGCATTTTGGTGTCCTAATGGAGCAACAGTTGAATTTGTTTCTGTTGTGACGGCTGGTAATTTTGTAACATTGTGGGCAATGTGTGTTGAATTTAGCTTTAAATTCCCGCAGTAATGTCCAGAATTTCTGAAAAAGTTAAAATTATGGATTAGCACTTCTATAAATAACCCTTAGCAATTAGCATATTTTCATATTTTGAACACATACGTGGAAGTAAAATAAATTGTTTTAAAATCTATAGCAAAATTTCTTTCATTGTAATGTGTTATTTAATTTTTGTATCATCATTGCAATAATAGAATATTTAGAATTAAAACTGTGGCATTTGAAAACTTTGAATGAAACTGAAAACAAAAGAAAGTTTAACCATAACCACGTGTAGTTAGTTTCTAAGCACAAATTTACCGCTGACATGTTTTAAATTCCAATTTTTTGTTGCTAGATTTGATATTTAAATAAATAAAGTAAAAACCAACCTTTGAACGTTGAAGAGCACACACAACACCAACAGAAGCAATGCAAAGCAGATATTCATTTTGAAGATATTTTAGAAGCTGTTGTAGAGTCTTTAGTAGCTAAGTCAATTGTGAGAAACCAAGTGCAGAAGTCAGCTTTATATAGGACCAATATTTAATTATGGGGCTTAAAATTTTTGACCTACAAGAATTGGCATGTGCGTCATCATGCCCAAAGCAATAAGAAAAGGACTTATCGTGGTATTACCCTATTAGCTTTATTTTCCTAACCACTGGCTACCACCCAGATGTATTGTTCAGTGGGTTTAAAGTAAAAACCCTAATATCCTCAACTCGTTTTCGTTGATGACTACCTCATGCGACATTTTGTGGCGCTATCTTTGTACCCTGCTTTAATCCCCCTTCTTAATGCCACAGAGAAATCCCCCAAAATAGAAAAGTAGAGCAAAATGTGCACATGTGCTTCCAAATTCGAAATACCATTTTTATATTCTCCATCAAATGCAGTACAGCCCACAGCCACATGCTTACATGATTACATGTCCAATAATGTTTGATAATGTAATTGTTCAATAATACTGAGTTTGCAATGGATTTTTTGTGAACAAAATCCGAGTGCCTGCATTTTACTGTATATCATGTTATCTAGCACGATAGTTATGTTTGTATAACTTTAATCGACTTACAAAATCAAAACAAATTTTGAAGTAGTTGTTTTGAAGTTTTCATTTCTATTAGCAACATGCAGCAAGCCTGCTTCATGACTTTAGGAAGTAATTTATGTCTAGACTATATAGTAATATGACATTTGAGATACAAGTACAGTTGGATACATATACTGACATGTATGCAGTACCGTTGTGCACTACAGCACTATCAAAAATAACTATATATTGAGGGCATTTTTTTCTGGTATATTGTCTCGAAATAGTCTTTCATGGAATCGTAAAAAACTATCAAATTAGACGAATAACATGATTCAATTCAGCTATTTACATTCAAAATAGAATTTTGTTTTAAAGCTTTTATTTTACATACATACTGCAATGTACTATATAATATACTATTGGAATCTTTTAGAAACTAGTACAAGCTTGCTATTTATAAACCAATCATTCGTTAAAGCAATACTTTAATTAGTTTGCAATTTTTTTCCTTTGATTTTCCACCTATACACACAATGAAATGTTATATACGATT
This sequence comes from Julus scandinavius, assembly GCA_034696685.1. Lineage (NCBI taxonomy): Eukaryota > Metazoa > Arthropoda > Diplopoda > Julida > Julidae > Julus > Julus scandinavius. Next base: position 29,286 of record JAQGAE010000628.1, on the reverse strand, counting down.
GCCATGGAAATACAATGATAGTTGCTGGGTGCATCTTCTGTGTTGACTTTATTCTTCGTTAAAATTATTGACAAAGTTTGTTTACTTTTATTAGTTTTTTTTTTTTTTGTTCTTTCCATTGCTTTACTCTATCTTTTATACCATTATGCGTTCATGCATTTTATAACGCCAGCTTGAAAATAAATTTTTAAAATATTCTTCATATACTTAAAAGCTAAACCAGAAAAGTTGAAATAGGAAAATTGAAGTACACCCATTACAGTAATTCTGGCTCCAAAACTCATTTTTCCTGAAATGCATTATAGTTTACCTACATGATTACAATGTCTGGTGAAGAAATTTAAATAATGTTTATGGATACCTTTGTATCTGTAGGCTGTACACCATTTGACTTTTCTGAATTTTAAAAGACGTACAGAATAATTTCTACTTCGTTTATCTGCAAAATAAAAATTGAGTCAAAATAAACTACGTTGATAAAATAAAATATTTATTTATGTATGGACAATATAATCGTATACAAAATTATCTGTAGTTGTTGGTACTGCTGATGGCTAGTAGAAATAAATTGCAGAACTTTTTGAGGCATACTTATTGGATTCTTACTGTTTAAGGTATCGAGATTAAAAGTTAATTTATCGTTAATAAATAACACTCAAAAGAGTCGATATTGTTAAACGGTGATTACGAGAAGTAGGGCGAGCGACAACTGAAATCAATATGTTTGGAGGTTGTTTCACCTTATTTTTCATTCTTTATTAAAGAGAAAATGGAAGATCTAGTAACCATTCTACGTAAATGCATAACAGAAATTCATAAATTTTGTTCTGAGGAATCGACCTTAAGTAAACTTGTTAAATATTAATATTGTATAGAGATTTGATGCCAGTATTGATTTAATAATAATATTTATTTAAGCTTTGATCATTGAGAATGATTGTGGTGTTACAGTTTGTGACATATATACGTATATAGTGATATTTGGATTATCATGCTTAGAAAATCAATCATAGATCAAACATTAAAATGCTCTCATCAAGATTACAATGTCCTCTAGCGTGGTTGTTTAATATTTACTAAAACAATAAGCACAACAAATTGTAAATCTGTTTGGCCGTTGTTACCATGTTAGTATACACTTCTAAGTATTTAATGGAGAAGAAGATTGCACAAGATTTTCATTTCGTTGTTGAAATGTCATTTACAACATCGCTAGAACAAATTTTAAAGACCGCAAGCATTCGTGCATCAAATAACACAGTCATTGACACCAAGGAAGCATCAGGGACCGAAAATTGCTGAAATAACCATGAAAGCTAATGTAACATAATGAAAATTACAAATTACGACATTCTCTACGAGAGCGCCTACATGATTTACGTTGTACAAATAGCTAATTAAAGAGAAATTATACGTGTATGTACAAAGAGATATTAAAGCAATATTTTAACTTTAGTTTTAACATATAGTAGTATATACCTGACATTTGTGTGGTGATATATTATCTGACGGTATACAAATGGTGGAATATAGCGCTTTAAAATTAGAAATACTATAGTATTTCAACATTTCCAATAATATATTCGAAAATGTTGAAATAAATCTGTATATATGCATATACTGTACATGTAATATTAAATTGTAAAGTCCTAAAATTCCTAAAAATTCGAAACGTGACATTAGCTGAATTGTAAAATTAATATAAGACTACTTGTATTCACATGTGGTCACTTCCTTTTCACATGTTCATGTAGGTTTCGAAAATGAGGTAAACCTTTTACAACAATGGTCGCAAATGACCTTAATCGTTAACTACTTAAAATCATTAAAAAGTGGGGAAACTAGTTTTGACCTATCAGAACTCATTAACACTTATTGTCTTTTAAATTAAAAGCCATATCCTGACAAGATATCAGAAACCTTTGTAAAAGGACCATAGTTGTATTTAGGACATGTATGATGAGGTCTTTACCATGTGTAGCAAGTAAAATTCATTACAAAAAAAAGTCACTTTGAAAGTTAACTGGATTTGCCCATGACCTCGTGTCCAAATTGGTCACAAGACGGATTAAGTTGTAAGCTTTAATCAAGCTTCTGTAAGCCTGATTCGCCAAAAGTTGACGGCTCTCAATGATAAGTTGGTAGCTTGTGGATGTAGGATATTGTAGAATATATAACAGAGTTGGAAACTTGAAACCGTGACAGTTTGTTTAATATTTAATTAGATCGGACTTGAGCCATGTTTATTTTTACTTGGGATTTTCCAAGGTTTTTTTGGGATTTATAATACATTTATCACAAAACCATGGATGACTACAATGTGCCCCTCCTTCGAATAATCGATTATTGTATGGATTTCCAAATGCTGTTATACAAGTTCTGTACACCTATAAAATTGATAAAGAAATTTCAATATTTTTTATGTTGTATAAACATGTCATGAGGCTTGGAGCAAGGGAGTAATGCAAATATTTGACGTTTACTTTAATCGATTTTGAAAAACTAAAAAAAAGTTAGATGCCGGAGATTTACTCGAATTTCTTTCACGGGCGACAAGAAATGCTCACACTATATAGACATATCTGGCCTATGTTTGTTAAACAAATAACTTGTTAGCGATGACAACGTAGAGTCACGTTTCACTTATCCGAGTTGACATTTTCGGTAAATCACATTTTTGAAATGCAAATGCAAAGGACGTGCGTATTTGCCAGTGCACGGCACTAGAATCTCCTGCTATTCTTATATAAAAATGCAAAACGTTCTTATCGAATGGATAAATCAATACAGCTATAGAGAATGAAATACCAAAGGCATAGTTCAAAATCAGAATTTTCTACCAGAAGTACTTACGCATACTGCGTGTGTAGACAAAGAAAGATATAATCGGATTAAAGTTCAAATTTCTTGATGCACTTGTGCATATGCTTCCAATAAGTTTCATCAATCAATTTCCTCAAATCTAGCATTTGCAATGACAAAGATGTATTGAGGCTGCATGTTGTCTGCTTTAATTGCATTGTCATTGTGCTTCTGTGAGATAAAGAAAAAAAAATCTGTTCGTTCATGTATAAATGACTTAAGTTTGAGAGGTCACGATACCATTCCAGCAACTTCAATGATGATAACTTAAAAAGAAACATATGTTAATCTTGGAAATACATATATGTAGATGTTTCAGCTGTTTTACATCTGCTTTAAATTTAACATTAGCAATGCATTCGCATCAAAACTTTTCTACATCTTTTTTGAGATACTATGGATAATTGCTGAATTCAGGTATTTTTTTTTTCTATTTCTAGACTGGAGATTTTCATACCTTGTGCCGTAAAATCAAGGATAGTTGTCCTGCAAGCGAACGTGGTCCACCAGGATCTACAGGTTGGAAAAGTTTCAATATTTGATAATTAAATGGTACTACAGTTGTTGACATTTCTTGCCTGTTTTTGCTTTAACGTAGGTCTTCCGGGTAACAAAGGAGATAAAGGGGAACCAGGGGATCTAGGATACACAGGGGACCCTGGAAAACAAGGAGAACCAGGACTGCCTGGGCCAATAGGTCCAAAAGGTACATAAAAAATTCAATTGCGTTTGTTTGTCAATACTTTATAAGCGAAAGCTTCAGGTCATCGACTATTGGCAAAAATAACACACAAATCTGCGTCAGTTTACCTTGCTATAAATACACTTCGATTTTTCTTCTTCTTATTTTGTTGTAAAAACTAGTAATCTGATTTTGAAAGACTAGATTCACACATTCAACTTCATAATCACGAATGCAAATAGATGCACATTGTGTTAGGATGCAAATTACAACCGGCTTAATTAAATTGCCTTCCAATAATAAATTGAATTTCTTTTATCATAAATTGAATAAAAATTGATCGAATTTACTTGTACCGTAGTTGTGAAACTTGGGCTATTGTTCACCCCGTAGGTCCATAGAATATCTATACATTGCAAGAATATTGCAGCATCTACGCACACGAAGCACTTTAGTGAGCATATTAAATTCTCATTAATGTAATTTTTATAAAAATGTGTATCGTCTTTCAAAGGACATGAAATAAAACCTATATGCTAGAAGCCTTCTTATATAAGCTACATATGTAAGAGCATATTACGTGAGTTCAGAAATACATGCATATGGAGAATATCATATATATAGGCACAATGTTTCCAGACATACAGTATATGCAGACAGCATATGAAATATAACAAACTATACCGAATTGGTGATATAATGGTAAATATATTGTGATGTATCTAACTGTATACAGTATAGGCTTCACTATTAACTATTTTTTGCAAATTAATCAGGCTCTGAATTATCAATAGTGTTCATCTGAAGCTATGTTATCCCAATCAGCTATACACTCATCACTGAATCACCCTATACACTATATATAGTATAGCTTGTTTTACTGTCTACTGAATTTTCTGTCATCACATTTCGTAGGATTACCACGCGAGATTTTTTTTTAATCGGTGTTGTTCTTTGTTTGACTTCTCTAAGAATAAATTGCATCTTTGTCTGAAGCACGGTGTTTGCTTGATAGACAGAACCTCGAACGAAGCCACTAATCTTCATTATTTTTATTTTTTTTTAATTCGAAGTGACATATCCTGTAATACCATAAGCCATCTAGAATAGCGAGTCTTTGCAGCCAATTTCTGTTGCAGACCTGAAAGTTGTAGTGTAAAATAATAACCTCAGGGACTTTGAGAATACAAGGAAACGCTTCTGCTAAAATGCGATTGGTGTAACACTGCTATCTTGATATAAAATGAGTCAAAGCCATTCTTTCCATTTCGTCGAATTAATTTGAACGTGTTTTTCTATTCCCCAAGAGAACTTCTTGCCGTGTTGTCGAGCGATTGACCAGAGATCAATTATAAATTGATAAATTGACCGCCCACATTGCCCGGTGTAGACAGGCCAAATAAAGACGTTTGAGTCAAGTCTGTTTATATAAGTTTCACTGATCAGGACAGATGACCAAATTCAGTTGGGGAAATTAACACCTTGTCTTGGCACCGAATCCTTATTTTATTTACGAGGATATACTGGATATTGACCCAAGATAGATTCCAACCTTTGCAACGAGAACAATTCGTTTATTCAGCAATCTGTTTTAAAAGTTCTGGTAATGCATGAGATCTCTTGAAATTCATTTGGAATATTTTTTTTAAAAACTCAGTTGCAATATTTTATCAGCTTATGGCACACTAAACTATCCATAATTGCTACGGCACACCTATTGAAAACATTGGGACACAACAGGGAGCAGATTTATTAATAAAATAAAATTAATGTAATTTCATGGGCATAAAGTTGGGAATTTGTTGGTATTCTATAAAACCTTGTTATGGCATATATCAGAAAATCATGACTTTTTTTGAAAAAATTGTAAGAAACAGCCAAATTTCTGTTTTAAAAAATTGTATTTTAACGGGGAATAAAAGAGTGCAAAAAGAGTGCAAAAGTATTTCAGAAGAAATTATGGCTCTTTTTAAACTAAATTTGTTAATACAATTTATTACAAGTGTCATGGAACTAAACTGATAACTCAAATAAACTCCAAACTTTTCACAAACTTCTGCGGCACACATGGAAATCCCTGACAACAAATTACTGTATAACGGCAGCTTAGTTGAAAATCACTAGAAAAAGCGTTGTTATGAAAGTCTTCATAAAAAAGTAATCAAAATTGATTCAATTCTGAATTTTAGCAGCGAAATGTGAGCATTAAAAAATAATTAGAAAATGAAACAACCACGAATTAAACGAATTCTAGAGACTAGAATAGTCACCAGATTAATCGATATTTTATTACATTAAAAAATGAGCTAAGCACAAGAGAGCAACATATAATCGCACTACAAGTAGTATATAATTATAAGCGGTCGATAAACATTAGCATAATGAGTTTTTTAAGGAGTATAGGCTACATTTAGTTCTGTCAAACAAATATATGAATTCTGGAAATGTTTGTTACGACATTTGTTTTAAGGAATCACATTAGACGTTTTTACTATATATGGGTGATCTCACTAACGATAAAGCAGGGGAAAAATTGCTTTACAAATTTCAATCATCTTGAAACCGATTTAATATCTGCCAACAAAATACTCGAAAGAAAATTTAAGTTTGAAAAAAAAGACAAAAAAAAAATCAATATTTATGTAATAGAAAGTGGCTACAATTTTTACCCACCATTTTCAGGAGAACCAGGAGTCCCAGGTATGAATGGAAGGGAAGGTAGGCCAGGTCTGGACGGTCTAGAAGGCATCCCTGGCGCTCCTGGATTGGATGGCGTTCCTGGTCTAGACGGAGTGAATGGCATACCTGGAATCAATGGAACTCCTGGAAATCCTGGATTTCCTGGTCGAGCCGGAATTGATGGTCACAATGGAACTAATGGTGAGCAGGTAAACATGACATCTTTAATGAAGCAGTATGCGTGGAGAAAATATTGATCCAAAGGCATGTGTTCAATTACAGGTAGAGATGGTGAGAGAGGGGCTCAAGGTCCTCCAGGCCCTCAAGGTATGATTGGTTAGGAAGACGAGAAAAACACCCCTAAAAAAACTGCAGAAATGAAAAGTATTGATTAATCCATTTCGTTCGCCTAATCTGTTTTGGCAGGATTTCCTGGGCCACGTGGGAAGAAGGGCATTGATGGAAAGCCTGGTACACCAGGTGAGGGCGCTTCCTCTAACTGATAATTTTCAACAGTTGCAATTTATATCGAGATATGTTAACAGCAATGTGCCAAAACGACAAGTATTGATTGTTGGGTTCTGCTCTTTCTATCTATCACAGGAGTTCCTGGAATCAGCGCCTTGATGATCAATGGCTCCTATGCCGAAAGTCTGCTAGGTGAGGAAATGCTATCCAATGGAGTCTGATTACGTCTGCAATATTCCCACATCAGCCGTAAACAACTTTGGAAATAATTCAGGCAGTCTGAAGCAGGATTTCCGTTTACGAACGCATATCTTGTTGCATGTGTAGATTGTACATATACTTGTGTATGTGCGTGTATAGTAGAAATTTACTTCCCTAAAGGCATCGTTTCTGAAATTTTCATGAGGTACCCAAGACTTATTCAGGCAGTTCGTGAGGTCAAAACTATTTTCATAAAATTATATATTGCTAAATAGCACTGCAGCATATATTTTACTGATGTTAAAGTCTGTAGCATCATAATTTATGCTGTTTTCATAAACAAGATTTTATTTTTTGACATCAACACAAATATTTAGGAATTTGGAATTTATCTCTATAAGATTTCCACTGTATAAACCACAGGTAGCCATCATTTAATTTTCGAGCTAATTTGTCTAATTTTACTGAAATTCCAAAGAAATCAAAATACTTTGTTCTGCGTCCAGATTTGCTACAATTTTGTAATTTAAATTGTTCAAAAATTGGAAGCACATTGTTAAATCGCAAATATGTCAATGCTGCGAGGATGTTAGTTATTTCAAATAACTATTCATTTTTTAATTGCTGATTGCACCTATAGCTTAATAAGCGTTTTAATTCATATTCATGCAAAGTACGTGTGATTAGTGCATACGACAGAAATGCAATTTTAAGTTCGTTAAAAGTTTTCTACATTTATTTTTATTAACTTAATTTGCATTCTTTTACTTTGATGCTCACCCATCGTGAATTTCTCTAGTCGAGTCTCAATAGACTCTACAATTGTTTCAGCTATAAATTGTTTAACATTCACCAGACGTTAGAAAATGTACAGTTGGGAATTTAACGCTAATTGTTGTCTACAATACTAATGAATCGACTTGTGATTCCGTTAGTTCCACCTGTAATTGTCGATAAGGAAAGAGACAAAGTGGTGACTGTTGATGAAGGAGACAATGTTCGCATGTCTTGTGATGCAGCTGGAAAACCTAGTCCTAGAATTGCCTGGAGAAGAGAGGATAACCACACAATGACAATGGGTTCATGGGAAAGTAAGAAAGTTTAATGTCAACTTATTTCGCTTAATGTTTATTTGTATATTTGCACAATTTAATACCATGAGTATTTTTCAGCAACCTTGATATCCAGTCACTTATTGGAATTTCCCATCGTTAATCGTGAACATTCAGGAAGATATCTATGTATGGCGGAAAATGGAATTCCGCCAATGGACACCAAAGCGACCATACTAGAAGTAAAATGTAAGTTTTTACTCCAAGTTTTGATCCATCTAGAAATTGCTTAGAAATTTTCATCATTTGTTGTAAGACGTCTTAAACCATATATTTTTCGATGAAAGTGCCTCATATTTTATTAGATAATAGGATATTGAACTATTTTATTGAGGGTTGTTCCCTCATGATAGCTAAGGAAGCAAGATATGAAACACAATTCTTGGATGTTGTATTGCTTTTATATTAAATTGTTTTCGAGATATTTTATAGAAGTGCCATTTTTGTATATAGTTCCTAAAAAATGAAAAACTGAAAAAAAATTTTCATTAGAATCCATCTAAGTCACTGTATGAAGACAAATAAATGCAATTTATCTAGCAGGATGACTTATAACTCTCTGAATTTTATAAGAAACTGACAAAATTCCATGTCTTGTCTCTTAACAAATTGGATTGGTGGCTACATTGTAACATAAACGAGCATAATTAGATGTCATGTCCTTTATAATGCAGTTAAACCATTCATCAGGATTCTTCACAATATGGTGGGCACAGTTAATGGAAGCTACGCCTTGCTGGAATGCTACATTGAAGCATTTCCCATTTCATTGAACGATTGGCTGACAGAGGATGGTAGCAGAATCGTAGAGAATTCCAAATACAAAATCACTGCACATGAAGACGGTTATATAGTCACTATGACATTGAACATCACAAATATCGGATCCTGGGATTACCAAACATATACCTGCATCAGCAGAAATCAATTGGGAGAAGCATCTGGAACAGTTGCAGTTATCCGTAAGTTTAAAAATCTGTATGTCTGATTCTCAGCGCCATCTATGATGCGTTCCTTACGACAGCGCATGTTGTAACACATTATCAGCGGGATCTGTTTTTTTAGTGATGATCTAATATTCATTACAATAAGTAAACATAAGTTTACTGTGGATGGATTTTCGATCACATCTTGAAAGCAATAAAAAATTGATGGTAATCTGTGTTTTTTATTTCTGTTTCAAGCGTATGTATCAACGCTCCAAAAAACTAAACTTGGCGAAACAACAGATCATGGTCAAAGTAAATATTACTTATTATTGTAAAATAATTGCCATTTTTGATTAAAAAAAAGTGCTTAGTGTACCACAATTTGTTTACCCTACAGTGAGACCAGAACACAAAGGTTTTGAGGATCTTTGTCCTATATGCCCAACATGTTCGCCTCCTCCAAAAGAAAAATATTGTCCAGATAGAGGTAACTTTTTTAAAGACAATTTTTAAACATTTCTCAAGATTTAAACATGTAATGTGTCTATTTAGGTGGAGCGTCTCATGTTAAGTTGGATGCATATTGGGATGATGAAAGTGGAAATTGGAATGAGACTGCTAAACAGGCATCAAGTAAGTAGCTTGTTTGCATAATGTTATATGTTAAACATTATTTACTTGTACTGTGTTAGTTAATACTAAGGTAAATTTCTTTCATTATTAAATTTGCATCTTTTGAATTTTTTTATAACTTAAAGCGATTCTGTTATGTTTCAGAGTGCCTTCTGGATCAAGTGGGTAAACCCGTATATAACCGCTACACCAACTCTACATTCGGTACCTGGATGATGGAAACTTATCCAGCCAACCAACCTGGCGGTGAAAAATACTGGGTGACTCATGACAATGATTCTATGCATTTGTACGAATATGCTAACATGACAGCCTACCGAAAAGATTCTCCTTACGTAACATATGATCTGCCCCATCCATTCCGGGTAAGTTTACCAAAGCAGCCATTTTGACAGCAAAGGCATACACTTTTTTTTAAATAAAGTTTTTCCAAGTCATATTACATTTCGTTATATTCAGTGCTTCAAATTTAACTTTTAAATAAAGTTTTAAATAGAATGTAGATAACATGCCAAACCAGGAGCAACAATTTAATTAGGCCATGTATTTATTTATTTTAGGGTAATAGTCACGTGATATTCAATGGATCGTTTTACTACTACAAAATGGATTCCAATAACATGACTCGCTTTGATTTAAGTAGTAAAAGTGCCATTCAAGTAGAAGTGCCAAATCTCAATTACAGGAGAGACGACTACTTATACAGCACAAGGTATAATTACTTGGATTTTGCAGTGGACGAAACCGGATTATGGGTTGTGTATGGCTTGAAAGAAAACAACAATACTGCAATCATAAAAATTGACCCTTTTACTTTGAGACCCCAGGTGGGATGGAACATAAGCCTGGATCATCACACGGTAGGCGACATGTTCATAATCTGCGGTGTTTTATACGCGGTGGATTCCGTAAACGAATGGAACGCTAGTATACGTTTCGCCTTTGACCTCATTCAAATCAAACTTCTAGACGTTTCAATTCCCTTTTCTAACCCGTTTAAAAACAACACGATGGTTGGGTATAATCCTCGAGAGAAAATCATTTATAGTTGGGACCGTGGACATCAACTGACCTATCCTGTTAAGGTCGTGAGTGCTGTTTCTCCGCCTACTGATAACGGTGATTTAAAACCCAACAATAAGACTCGTTGATCTGCGATTATAAGTGCCCAAAATGTGTGAATATAACATAAATGACAATTGCAAGCGGAGTGTATTTGCTTGATCTGCTGATTTTTCTAAGACGATTTGCATCATCCTCTGAATAGTGTAATCTGCGAATAAGGCAGGTTAATTCGACTCTGTACATTGTTATCGCTGATTGAAACATGTTTTTGACGTCGTATCAGAGCATGGTGTAATCCAACACAGCTCGATTGTAAATTCATGTACGAGCCCCTGAAGGTTTGAAACCACGCAATGATAACGTGCTATAAGTGATTGCCTGTTTATGGGTTTTCCAAGAAAAAACATTTTTTAAATTATCTTATCCTTTTTTTTTTTTTTTCATTTAATGAACAAGATGGCTTCAATATTTTGCTTCGTTTTTTTAAAAGTCAACAAATGTAGTTTTATAAGAGGAAATAACAATTTCGGTAATCATATTACTGCATCATTAACAGAGTTCAAAAGCGGTTTTTTATGCCAAGTCAATGAAGAAATTTTTCTTTTAAAATAATGATTTGTAGCTATTTCAAGTTTACAAAAAAAATTGCATTGACTGTGCATTAAAAATTTGATGTTGGGGTAGACTCTTTCAATCTCGTTAGACATCACTGACATACATCGCTTAATATATTGTATAAAATGATAAAATTTAATCTGAAAAAAAAAATTCATGTTAACTCGCAGTATGATCAAAGCCGCATCAGCTTTCCTTTATGAGCCCATCAACATTTTTATCTTCACATTACAATTTGGACATTAGTGCTCATTAACCTCGCTGAACTGATTTTTATTTTTGGTTTATTGTTAACTGTATTTATAAATGCCACTGAACAGTAATTTATAAATTACTTATGGGGCATTTATAAAGAGCATTTCCATATATCACTCATTTTGCAACCTGAATACGTTAAAGATCTTGAAGTGATTTGTTGGATTGTTGTGCATTTAAATTTGTCATATATTCGATGATATATGTCTTTTTAATTTAAGTTATACGATTTGTATCTGTTTAACTGATTTATATAAAAATACAAATTACAAAGGAATTGTTAATCAGTTGGAATATGCATGTGCAATACTGCTGCATAATTGTGACTTATGGCTGTAAACTGTTTAATTCATACCATATGATTATCAGTTTTGTTGTAAAAGCCAGGATCCATATAAGTGCATTGCGTTATTTTTCATAAGTCTCCTTATTAATCAAAACAACTGACAACAACTGGAAGAATTGAACAAATACGTTGAATATATAAAATGTTAAGTCGTCTCATCGTCTGGTTTTATATAAACTGACCGTGTTAATTTTTGAATTTAATTTCTATTAGGTGATGCTGAGTAGACGCCCACCAAAAATTAAATCTATAAAATTATGAAATATGCCTGTATTCGATAAAGGTAAGTGTGTATATACAATTTTTATCCGCAATTGGGCTTTTTTCACTAATAAAATCAGTTTATAGAAATCTGTCAACTTCTTTAAGTCTTTTTAAAATTCAGAATTGTCTCAAACAAAGACAATAAAAGGCAAAACACCGTTGTGCTTATACAAAAAGCAGCGAACACACGCTTTTAATAATCATGGTTTAATTTCAAATTTGTAGAATTTAAAGCATAGTCACGCAATTAATTTTAGTCAATTAAAATCGAATTTTCATACAATCGGTTGAAATGTGCGTAGTCTTGAAGAGAGAGCATGCCCGCAAGCATATTTCAGCTGATTTGATTTTTTTAATCGGCTAAAATTAATTGTGTGACCACATCAAAACATGTTCACAGCGGTAGCTTTGAACATGCTTTTAATTAGCTTGAAATTCACGACGTAATTAAATATAATTAAATAAATATAAATTTAGAAATTGCAAATAACGGCAATAACTTTTCATTTAATTCAGGTAGTCATGAAATTAATTTCAGCTGATTAAGAAACTAATTTGCATGAAATCGCATAGACATCAAGATGTCATGAATATGCACATTTTAACAATTTTTTTTTTTTTTTGAAATCAGGTAAAATTAGTCGCGTGACCAAGATTATTTTTCCTGGAGAGGTTGTCCACATTTGAACACGACATACTTTACAATCGCCACATAATTATAGTAGCGTGCTAATTAATACCCGTTTAACCCGTTATACTTGACAATGATAATAAAAGTATTTTCAAATTCACGCTTATTATAGCGCCGTTAATACGTGGATGTCGCTAGATGTCGCCACTTACTTTCAGGGTAAAATTCGGCTTGGCCTTGGTCTGTAATGTGCGTTTTCGAGAAATGAAGGTGTCAGTTTATAGTTTTTATATATAATTTTCAAATATATAATTATTAACTTTCGTATAATGTTCCGCGTGTTTTGTTTTGCCGTGTTCAACAATCCTATCGCGTAATTAGCCTTCGTATAGGTGTTGTGATAAACTACTTTTATAGAATGGCGTCCAGCGGTGTTGCGAGAGGTTATTTGAGGCCAGGCTTCAGTCGTTCGCCGCCTTTTCTTATGATTGGACTAATAATTACAGCTGGGATCTCAGCTTTTAATTACTGGAACTTATCGGCACAATATGCCGACCTAGTGAAGGAAATCACCGAACTCCAGGACCACGTACATATAGTCACATTGAAGAGGGAGACTGCCGAAAAACGAGTGGATGCCTTGCAGCAAAGGCTCAGTGAGTCTGGGGACCAGTTGGGTCAAATGAAAATCGCCATGGATGAAAGGATGAGGCAGGCTAGACTCAAGGATCAGGAGATTGAAAGGCTACAGTTTGAAGCGAAAATAGCAGTTGAACTAGGGGTAAGTGCATGGCGATGTCGATGTGAGGTGGCAAAACTGACACGTTGACTGCATTTTATGGATGACCCAAAGTGTCTACCATATCAATGTAGTGTCTACCTTATTATGTTAATTAAGAATTCATAGGTAAATATAGCGTGGGTATATTAACCTGTGCCACCTTTGTCACTACATATTATGTTGGGGTTATTGGCATATTTTGGGGAATATGTTTCTACAACAACCTGCCAGTGACTTCATGATTTATGTTTGTTGAAGAAAATACTGTACAGTGGGTTTTTCAGTGACCTCATCTGAGCTTAGAATATGCATTTATGCAGCGGATTTTCTTAAGAGGTTTTATGTAAGCACGGTTTAGTTTACAATCTGACAAATCAAAAAAGTTTTCTCTAGACTTTTGTGTACGAATTTAGATATTTGGCCTTGTCATTTACCAGCTGAATAGCATGATATATCAGCCTGCGATTCATGGCAAAAGATGTATTCGTTACTTCATGAATGACCATATTAAGCATGATATGTGTACAAACTATTTTATATAAGCATATCCATGAGCTTCTGGCAGTATGGTTGTTGCAGTTCAAATTTTAGAAACACGACACATTTATTTTAGTTTTGCTGCTGTATAGATACGATCAACATGTTAATTCATGCTTTTACAGAAAAGTCATAATGCATCGCTTGAAGAACTTCGTCAATTGAAACGTAAGACATTTTACCATTTTACTTGACTGGTTATTCAAGTTATCGACTGTCATTTATAATTTTTGTTTTATTTTGATCATAGGAGAGTTAGAACAGTATAAATTAAACAATAGCATTCTTCACGAAAAAGAGTTTGTGCTGCATTCCACTGTAATCGAACTTAAGTGAGTCAATTTTCTGTGAATATTCTGTAAAACTTAACAGAAAAGTATGCAAGTTTGTAACTTTAAATAAATTGTACTGTCATTTATAGAACAAAAATGGCAGAGCTAAGTCAACTTGTTTCTCAAACAAGAGATGCTGAACAATTTAAGGTCAGTTTTGTTTTGTTTGCACATTTATGTTGATCACATTTTCCACATATATTTTATACATATTATTGTTTGTCTTCAAAGGTCCCTCCAATTGTCCAACTAAATAATGACAAAACTGGTAAGTTTTGATTTTACACGTTAATTCTTTTAACTGTCATTAACTTTTATTATGTAGATGGGTATTAGTTATTTGTTAGCTAACCTTTATTTTCTGGATTTGGGTGTAATTTTTCACTAATGATCATGAATATATCAATTAATTTCCAATAATGGTTATGTGTACATGAAAGGGCACTAAATTTTTGTATGGATGAAATTTGGTCTTAAACGTCTAATTCTCTAGTTTGTTTTTGACATTCAACACACATATAGTCCGATAGGAAATCTAGTCAATAGAATAAAATGAAATAGCTTCAGAATTTAGACAGCATTGCTAAATTGAACTGCCAACATTATAGTGCATTCCTGAACAAAAACATTAAGCCAGTGTTTAAAATCAGTTTGTTTTTTGCCCATTCAAATGCTTTTTCCTTAGTTAAACCCGTGTTTTATCTTTTATATTGACGTTATCAAATAATTGTATTTTATTTTGGTAATGGTATTTTTCTTGCTTCTGATTCCTGCTATCTTTATGCTTTATTCGTAAATGGTTTCTATTTTGCCCTTAACAAGTAGATGCTATACTTGTGTATCCACTGAAATCTATTCAATAACAACAGAAAATAAGAGCGCATTGCATTATTGTAATGGTGAGGCAAAACTAAACTACCATCATGACTTCTGATAGTTATTGATTTCATTTGTTGATATCTCAAATAAATACATGTAATACTATCCTAATTACACTTTACTCTAGTTGAAACTTGGAACTGTAGTGTCCTTAAACTAGCTATTGGTGAAGGGAAGCCTGATGCACAAGTCACATCAAAATGTTCACAGACTTTCTCATCACGCTTTAACCTTTCCTTCAATTAGTATGGCGATTCTCTAGACGTTATTAAGTTATAAATATGGTCTGTACATCAAAATTACCGATTTTCAATTGTAGCCGATGATGTCCGTGGCCAACTGAAGTTGCTTGAGCCAAGAAGTGTACATATTCGTGCCAGTGGATTACGTGGAATCACAATCCACCCGGGAGGCCCACTTGTTATGCCTTCTTATTAATCAAACTATTTTCTGTATCTCTATTGAAACTCGTGAAAATTGTTTACTGCTTATGGTACTTGAAATATTTTTTCACAACTACATTTTATTGTAGCTGTCCTAAAGGTACATGCAGTATCTTCATGTTTCACAAATGAGTATATGGCATTTTGAGGTTATGTTCTCACTGAGAAATAAAGCGGATTTGCATAATTTCTAAGATAATTTTAGCTAAATTAAATGGGTATTTATTATTTTTTAGTTGATCTTTAAAACTTAAGTAATGAGAAATGTATTAGATTTAT
Source organism: Julus scandinavius (assembly GCA_034696685.1). Taxonomy (NCBI): domain Eukaryota; kingdom Metazoa; phylum Arthropoda; class Diplopoda; order Julida; family Julidae; genus Julus; species Julus scandinavius. The sequence goes on along the minus strand of JAQGAE010000628.1, from coordinate 13,293 downwards.
CCTGACTTGTTTGCACTGTTGTTGAACAGTTTTTCACTGTATCTTTGACAGGAAATACAATAAAAGTTGGTTTTTGCCAAATATATATGCAATATGTGATGTCTGGTACAAAGAAAAGGAAACCCCTAGAGAATGTTTAATATTTTAGGAAAATAAGATATGAGAAGACAACAATTTAGGAATTCGCTACGGAAAAAATGTCGATAAGTAGTAGACAGACTTTGTTCGCATACATCTTCGTTGTGTATAAATTCTAGTTTCATAGACTTGGAATGTCACATTCTATTGCTATAGATCAGTAAATTCATAAAAGCCCTTCTTCAACAATAAACAGCGTTTTGAATATCTCTGACTTAGCTTGAGGGCCGGGAAGATGGTAGTTAACCACTGCTATTGGTTGTAAAATATTTGCTATAAATATTATGGCTATTATATATTTTTTTAAATATATTTACATTTATAAAAATTGAAGTAAACCATGGCAATAGATTCCGGATTTTACTATGTGTGTGAAATGATTTTTTTAACTGAATTTAAATCCGAACAACCAGTTTTGAGTATGAAAAATTCTTGAACATAATCTGTGATCGCGACATTACTGAAAGCTTTAATTAGAAAAGGAAATTTCTTGAGCTTAAAAGTACTTGCTTCATAGGTAAATTCTTTAATGATTTATACCAATTGGCACTTTAAATTAATAAGCTTAGGGATACTTGAAATTAAGTACACATGTATTAACACAATACAGTTATATTACGCGTTATTGAATTAGAACTTGGCTTCTCTTAGGTTTTTAAAAACGTTGCTTCACAAGAACTTCATTTAATGCTGTGTAATTTTTTAACAGGAAAAGAACTTCCGAGTGAAAGTGTGTCAGTGAAAATGAATTTACAAAAGGTAAATATTTGCACATATACATAATAAATGTACTTTTATTCGATATCATGTGATACATACCGGACAAGGCTATTTAGCCTTTTTAGTATGTATGCAGTAAATCAGTAAAAAACTGTCACAAAAAATAGCTTTATTTAATTACTTCAGAATGCAATTATTGCATAATTGAGTCATTCTTAAAAAATACACTAAATTGAAAAAGTTTGATGGAACCTGCCAAAAATACACCTGTATATGTCATCATAGTGTTAAATAATCAAACTTGGACCATGTCTGTGTTAATAATATTTATACTGGATGTTAATCATTTATATTTTACTTTCTTTGTAGGATAATAATGCTAACGATGGTTCTTTGGATCATCATAATGCAGATGCAAAAAATGACCCAGCATTTGGGCAGTTTCAAGATACTGGCATTGAGGTAGAAAACAATGAAGTCAAAGATGTTAATACCGGTCACAAGAATCAGTCAGTGGACGTAGAAGGTCAAAATGGTAATTATGATTTTGGGTTGTGGGAGAATCGTATTAACAAAGATATGCCTGCTGATGACCAACTCGAAGAAGATGACGGGGGTCTAAATGCTAACAAAACTTCATTAGCTCTCCCTTCTGCTCAAGCCATGCAGGAGAATCCTGATCAGATTCCTAAAATAGTTGAAGTGTCTGCAGTCAACCCAAACACTCTATCTGGAAATAAAACTATAAATTATGGTATGGAAAGTATCAGGCGGCCACAATGGCCTACTAAGAAATCCATGGTTCCCCTTGTTAAGAAAATGATGAGCATGAATGCATTTAAACGAGGGAAAGCAGAACATGATGAGGGAAAACAAGAGATTAATTCGGACATGAATAACAATGTACTAAATAAGCCATTAATACTCCCGCAAAAATACCAAGAAGTAGTTCAAGAAGAACAAAATATTGAATCTCCAAATATTCCAGACAAACAAAATATGCTTGCTGCACCAAGCAGGGCTCAAAATGTTCCAATTGAAGCAAAGGCACTGAGTGCACCAAACGATGCTAAAAAGTCGTTAAATGAACAAGTTACTCACAAGGTGATGCCCTTTAACGAAGTCTTTAACAACAATTTGGCCTTTTAAATACCAGTATTTATGGACGAGATGAAAATGTGATGCTTACTCTTCCCAAGGTTATTTCTTAATCAAGCTTTTTAAGGAAATTCATAGTGGGTAGTTTTTTATGCGGATCCATAACCATTAAATGTTATCACAGAAAAATGCATTTAGAAACGTGCTGTGCAATCCTGTACACATTTTAATCCACTGATTGAAAACATTGTTTTCTGTGATTAATTTGCTTTACACATTTTTGTTTACACTCAATAAGAAAGAGCAATTTTCACATGAAATGTAGTCTTTTATTTTCCAATGCAAAAATCTTGAAAAATAACATCGAGTATTTGTTCTGAGGTGATCTCGCCAGAAATTTTGCCAATCTGCTTGGCACCTTTCTGCAATTCGTACGCTGCCAAAACGATGTCTCTTTCTTGTAGTACGAGGTAGGCTTGCAAGTTTGCAACACAGTTGGTCAAATGAGTTCGGTGCCGAGCTTGAGTAAGACTAGGACTTTCACTTGTGGGATTAGCACATCTGAAAATATAAACACACGTGTAATATATAGCTGTTTGTCCATGAAACATTTCAATGATAGTGCATTTTGTTATAATTTCAATAGATATATGACTGCTATTGTCTTTGCTTTTATTTTTGAAATTTTCATTCAGGGCAAACGCAAATCAAAACTTGTCAATCTTTACACCACTGAATTTATATTTGAAATAGATGAAAACCATTCAGTTTTCAACTTTGATTCTCATTTGTCTTCACTCTGACTTGTTTGATTTGATTTGTTTCGTTTATATAAATGAATATTTTCTAATGATTTATTACTAATTTTGTTTACAATATGATACATGCTTATTTAATGACGTTCAATTTAGACCAAGCTTTAATATATACAGTAAATACAAAATTTACATTATATCTGTTGTGGTGGTAGTTTTTCAACCAACTATTTTACAACAAAAAAATATATATATTTCTGCATTATATTTGAGTAAACAATTAACTTGAGCTGCATTCCTGAGTAATTTGCCCATTTGCCTATTTGCATTCTAAAAGAATATCATAAAATCTCTAAACTGACAAATTTGGAATTTTAGTGCTTGATGGCATCTAATGATCATCCTTACTCTTAATTATTATTTTTGTTACTAAAAGTTTATTTGATTGATATTTTGTGTATTCTGGTTAATTAAGGAAATGTTAATCTGTCATAATTCAATTGCTGATAAAGTTTAGCACAAGGTAGATTTTTTAAACATTGTTAAAATATGCAATGATTTCTCCCACTGCTATAAAATGAAACTGTACATAAAAAACATCTTATTAAAACGATTTGTATGATTTCACAGTTATACACAGGTACTAAATCTCTATTAAACTTACAAAGATTTGGCATGCAATTTTAATTCTTCCATGAATTGAGGCAATCCATATCCGCTTAAACACGATATCCCCACTAATGTTATCTCGTCATTTTGGCTTTTTAGATGATTGGGCAGTTGATCGTTGATCAAGTCAATTTTATTGGCAACCACCATTATTTTTGCAGGTCCATCAGAAATGTCATTTTCCTCAGACTTGTCTACTAAAAAATTCTTTAAAACATCTTCCAATCCTAAGGAATTCAGTGCCATCTGTAACAGTTTTTTTATATTTCCAGCTGAGTCATAATGCTTTTGCACAAACAGGGCGTCGAGCATTACGATTAAAAGATCCGCATTATGGGCCCTGAAAGGACAAGTTTTCATATGGTTTTAATTCATTGAAATTTAGCATTTCTTAAAAATTAAGTATGCCACAAATGTGACTCACCGTGCTAATGCTCTCCTCATGCCTTCCTGCTCGATTGTATCGGTAGAATCGTGCAGGCCAGCAGTGTCACTGATTAAAACTGGGTAACCGCCTATGTTCACAGCACACTCCACCACATCCCGAGTTGTTCCTGCTATAGGTGACACAATGGCAGACGGTCTTTGTGCTATGACATTATTTAAGCAAGAAAAGAACTTACATAAGAAATGTGTAAGAAATTAGGTAAGTAATTTTATTTTGAAAAACTTTCAGAACTTTGGTCTAATTACTTAAATGATTTTAATATACAAACATATATGGTTGAGTAAACTGCTTTTTCCAACATTAGGACTCCCAACGATGACAACATGAACACCATTCCGAAGGCGCTCTCCGCATCTGTTGTCGGCCAGGTGATTTTTGATTTCCTGAAGTAATAATTCAACTTCTTTCTGGACTTAATTGTTAGAGAATTTTTGGTAAGACATTTCTGTTTAGTCTTTAAAAGAATGTGTTAAAAGCAGAATGGGTTTACCCTGGTCTAATACACCATCTTCAATGTTTTCGTCTTCACTGAAATCTATGTAGGCCGATACGTGCGCAATAGTCTAAAAATTGTCATTTAATGTTGTTGTGGACTATTCAGATGATCAAGTAGTCCATAATTAGTTTCATAACACAACCTTTATAATTCTTTGTCGCCATGAACGATAAATTCTATGCAATTCTCCGTCCATTTGTCTTAATGCTTGTTTTCGCTGAGCTTCAGTTTCTGCTTGAATTAAGTCTGCTAACCCTTCGACAGCTGTCAGATCAAGTTTTCCATTAAAAAAGGCTCTTTGCAGGAGAATAACAAAGGAAGAATTATATATCTGTTACAACTTGATTACAACTTTTTTACTCTTTTAATAGTATTATGCAGAATTATAAAAATAAACTAGTTGACATGCTAACAATACCTCTTAGTAAATTCCCCAGGCTCTGATTGTCGAAAACCTGGCAGTTTTGACAAAGCTGTCAAGACAGCAGAAATGATTGCAGGTCCTCCATGAACATGAAGTTCACAACTATCCTCTCCTGTGAAACTTGTAGGAGCTTAGCAATTGAAAAAGGCTGTATTAGAATAACACGTTCATGCATCCTTTTCCCAAAGAGCAGAGAAGCCATTTTTGTAACATATTATTTGGTATAATTTTACATGTGGTATATAGAAAATATTGCCAACACCACACTTGTCGAGGTCCTAATTTTTTCGAATATTAAACAACTTTTTTCCCTTTCGATATACAAATTTCATGATTATTTATCCTTAAAAATGAATATGAATTTCATTGAAGTTATGTACTATGAAAACGAGCAAAGTATATGCAAATATGTGAAATTTAAGATGTGTTTTGTTTATTATTTTATGTTGCCTGCATATTCATTTACAGACACATTTGTGTTATGAGAAGCTCCACTTTTAAGTTTGAGTAGGGATGCAATGCATGATAATAATAAGAATTTGCATGAAATTACTGGAAAATCACGTTAGAAATTTTACAAAACGTACGCATGCATCTACCTAAACAAATGCAGTTTATGTGCCATCACCTTTAAACCATAATAAGATTCCTTTATCGAGTTTTTCTCCAGATTCAGGGTCTAAAATGCTTGTGAGGGTAGCCTTCCTGGGTTCTGGTGGCTTCTTCAGGTTTGTAACTTTAAGAATCGCTTGTGGGGTATCCGGCCCACTGATTCTTATAACAGCAATACCAGCTTTACCCTGTCCTACATTCACAATCAAAATTAAAGTGCATCAACTCTTAGATTTATACAAAAATATAGTTAGGAATGCTTATCATATACATGCATGTACCTGAAGATAATGCAAAGATTGTACGTCTTAATGTTGTTTCACTGCTATCAAATTTATCAAAGTTCAACCCAGATATACACCTTTTAAGTTGCAATGGTCCATGCATTGCAAGTCTATTAAACTTCCTAATAATAAATAAAGTGCGGCCAACTGCCGACATTTAATAAACTACGTGCACCAAACAACTATATGTATATTCAAGCAAAGAACTTTTGGCCGATTCCAGATTAAATAGATTATACAAAAGGGCTCAAAAACATATACATAAAGTCCTGAACGTCGGATGTCCTCAATAGCCAAATAGCAGAATCCAAACTGCAGACGCTTTTTTTAGTCACGTGCTTATCTTGTCACAGTTCTATTGGCTAAAGGTAATCTGGACTTATATATACCACGCCTCTTTTATTCATAATCACAAACCAGCTGTAAATGATTGCACGTGTTTTCCAGACAATCATGTTTTAAACTTGAGTTATATCGTTTGTACCTGTACTGTGTTTGTCCAGAAGCCTTTTTAAACATGACTAAGAGCAATACAGATTCCATTAAGGTCAGTACGATATGTTGAATAGTTTAGTTGCGATTGACAACAACACTGTAAATTTATGTATTTAATATGCGCCTATGCATTTTGCTTGCGGCAATGATGACATAATACGTATATGTGATCATTGAACTGTATTTTGCTGCAGTATGTTTACTTCTAAAACATTTCGACACTCCTCATTCCCTATAAGTTTAAGAACTTCAACGCTATGATTCCCAGAATCTTTGGAATATATCAAGAATTTAAAAAGGAAATTAGCTGGTCCAAAAATCAAAGAAATTGTAATGGTAATATGGAGAAAGCCTGCGTTTGATTACTTTACCTCCACTATGCTAAAAGGTATTAGTGCTATCCACTTAAAAAGTATAGTATAATAATTGAGAAAATGAAAAAATTTAGACTAAATTATAGGCCATTCTTAAGTGCACGTGAATTAATTTATTAAGGGTCAAATAAATTTGTTAAGGTCATGAAATATAATATACTACTGATGCAAAATGAGTTCACTGTTCACAAGTTCCATTTGAATGATCACATATAATTATTGAGCCATTGTTTAAATTGTTTTAATTACCTTGTTTATTGGCTGTGCGTCGGTGCACATTTCTATAAGCTGTGAACCATACTATGTTTAATTAGAAATGCATCATTTGATATTTAATACACCAGTAGTTCTTCCAAGTTTCTTCCATTGTTTCTTAAAGAAATACGTACCTAAACAAACTATATAATCAACTGACATAGATTCACATAATAAATCCCACAAAATGCTGGGGACAAATAAGTATTCAAGATTAAATGCGCATTAGCAAGTTTGAATTTTTAAGCTAAGTTGCAATCCTCTTACAACTTGCAAATCTGCATGCTGTACTCTGCCTAATTGCTATTCAATATTTTAAACAACATTTTACAATTTTTTAGAACTTATTTAACATTTTTGTATATAGGAGTACCGTGAGAAAGGGACAGAATGTCTCAAAAAAGAAAAGTATTTGGAAGCTGTTTTGCATTACACGTTTGCCATCAAATTTGACCTACGTAATGCTGAGCTGTACAGCAATCGGTCTTTGGCGTTTTTAAAAAGTGGGCAGTGCTACTATGCCCTTGAAGATGCTGAGCAAGCTATATCTATTCGACCCGCATGGGCAAAGGTAAATGATTAACATTTATTTGGTTTCAGCAATACTTCTGTGCCAATGCCGTCGATTGGGATGGTTTTGTGCTTACCTCTCGATTCTATGATGTGGGTTAGCAAAATTGTAACCTGCGGCAAGATATATCCTCTGGTCTCTGAATATCGACACCGACCGTGCTCCTTCCTTTTGCTACCTATTACAAATTACCACGAAAAACGAAACAAAACCCCTAATCCCAATTGCTAATTGGGCGTATTCCCACACTCTTGTTAGCGCAAGACATTTTAACCAGCAGCATTTCATGTCTCTTAACGTTTTAATAGGGATATTTCCGGAAAGCAGAGGCACTCTTTTCTGCTCAGCGCTACGAGGCTGCTTTAGAAGTTTACCGGGTATAGATTTACCATCTTTTAGCATGCATGACTTATGGCATTATTTGTAATTTCTATGCTATAACCCATATGTGTTTTTAGAAAGCATTACAACTTCAGCCAGATGACGCCAGTATATCAAAGTTCATTAATAAAACTAAAGCCGAGATTATAAAACTGCGAAGGCGTGAGTTTCAAAGACATTTTCAAATGATAATTTCAAAAACTTTTTCCTGAAATCAATTTTGCAAATTGCTTATTTTCAGATGAACAGCAGTTGCCTTGGCTTGGGTCGGCATGTGGTTTAGTATTTGGTATACTATGTGTACTATTTGAGTATGTCGTTATGGAAAATGCATTACTTAAAGTAAGTTTTGAGTCTACATTTATATTTCGGTTTTCTTGTATGTTCTTGCAATTCCATTCGGAATGAACTACAATTGAAATTTTCAGCATCCTTTACTTCAAGTATCAATCATTTTACTACTCTCTTCCGCTGGCTATTGCATAGCGAAATTGATTAGGTTTGTATATTTTCACCAAATTGTTGACAAAATAATATTGGCAATTATGAGTTTTAACGTTATTTTAAAATCTATTGTAGAAAATACATGAGATCTTACAGGAATTCTTTATTGGATAAGCCTTTGGACTTATTTGGTGGTATGTCATACAAATTTGAAGTTACTTTTTTGTACACATTTTTTAAATTGTCAGTATTTTGCCCGATTGAGACTTAGGGAAAGGTAGAGTTGTAAATAATATTGTGCTAAACAAAAAAAGTTGCAAATTCGTTACTATTTTTTTATACAGATGACGATGAAGGATTTGCTCCAAGCAAAAAAAATGAGTAATCGCAGTGGTTTTTCAGAAGACAACAAAAGGTTTTTAAGGCAAATATATGGAGAAACTACACGTTTTATATAATGTATATAAAGGTGTAATCTTTAAACAACTGCTTTCATAGTATGAAACACAAGCATTTAATGCAGTTTCTGGGTCTTCAGGGAACTTGTTTCATTGATTATATTCAATATACATGTGTAGATATTCCAAAACTTTTTTAGTACATATAATCATTCCAGCCATTGATGGTATATCACATCCCAACATCCCATACAACTATATGCTTATGGGCCTAATTAAATTTAGTGCAGCTATTAGTATGAATAAAATACAAATACAAACTATAGCTAATATAAAATTTGTGATAACTGTAATTTAAACAACAAGTGTCTTCAGAAAACTTTCGATTTTATCCTACTTTTTAAATATCACTGAATATATTTTGGGATTTTCTATGGCTTGCCAAATTCCACATTACCTCACAAGTTGTATAGATGAAAGCAACTAGAGCATAGATTCCAGATGGGTTGAGTAGGTTAGAAAAGTTAATTACTAATATAAGTACTTCTGAAATGTTCAATAGTGTAGTACCGGTATGTGAATAATTGTATATAATTTTATATGTATGCATTTATTTTGATGACACTTTATTGAAATTAAAACATATTCAAAATAAAATATAATAAACAATTCTCTGTAGTTGATTGATTTTAATATCATTTGCATGGATGGAATAAAAGTAAAATAATGATTCTAGCTAAGATTTGAGATCCTCAATTCAAATCTCTTCCATGTGAAATATCTTGTAGCTGTCAAAAATGTAAAAAAGCTTTTTTTTAAGTTCTTAAAAAAATGTTTTAAATGATAGAAATAGAAGAAAATTGAAATCTTTGCAAAACTTGAAGACATTGCATATTTCCTTCATTTGCATTTGCGGTAAAAATACAAATGAAAGTACGAAATTTATGTAACGTATGAGATTTATTAAGCTTATTTTGCAGACTCAAATTTCCCGCCTTTTTTTGAATAATTCTTATAGCATCCATACGTGGGGAATTCAAAACTGACATTATGTCGAACTTTGGCGTAAGCAAAAACGCTTCATGCACGAGATTTAATCTCGAATCTGTTTGAACTTTGCTTTGGAATAGTCAATTTTCGGGAGGCCTACCATTGTTATCTGGGTGTGTTTATCGAATTTCGTCACAATGCCAACTTACAAAGTTAGTACGGAAATCGAGTCCATTGCTTGTTCCAAAATGAGCTCACCAAGTTCTCCTGCTCACCACAGTTCACACGTTAAAGGAGATATGACCCATGTAACTTCATCATTTTTGGAGAAATTGAACCAGGAATTAAATAATCCGAATAATTTCTTCGTCCCGTGGTTGGAAAAACTCGAACAACGTACCTCAGTCAAACGAACCTATCTCGTTTATGGTAATTATTACAATTATGCACAATTTCATATTTTGCCTTGTAATTTAACCAACTATATAGGGAACTTGTTACGTTTAATTTCGTTTAAACATGAATTCAAGGGAGCGCATATATTGCTTGGTGACAGAATATTTATTTTTTATTGTTCTGTTGCTGTAATCTTGTTATCTATGCGGTAAACTTTGGATTCGATTGTTCTGATGTCATTTGTTCTGATAAAATCGTCTATCGCCTATAAGCGATGGTATATTATTAGTTAAAACCTAATAAATGTTCAATATACTGTTATGTTTTTCTTTGTGAAAAATGTCACCAATAACTGCGATAATAATATAGGTAACGACTTGAGCCAGGCTTTGTCCTATCTTTGACTTTGGACTCCTTTGAAAAAAAACGTAGGAGGATAAAAATGTAACCAAATTTAATGCTAATTTTCTATGCCACTAGCATTAATTTAAATAAAAAGGACACCATCATTGATTTAAATAAAAATGACACCATCATTGATTTAAATAAAAATGACACCATCATTGATTTATATAAAAATGACAATATATAGGGTAGATTTTAATATACACGAGAATAGATAAGATTAAATGTATTTTTAAAGAGAAAATACCCTTAAAGCTAGGTTACTTTTAATAAGTTTGTTATGATGAATTTGGCCTTTAACTGTAACAATAATTTAAAGTTGAGCCTAATACTTTAGTTGTTTTATGCTTTGTCATGGATGCACCTGCGTGAATATCACACATAAACTGCAATGCTACTAACAAAACAGCTTTGTCAGTGTCATTTGAAATTGTGTTAACTGCCAGTATCCTAGTTTTTAAGAAATATTAAGGTAACGAATATACAATCTGGTAATTTAATTAGGTTGCATGCTATTAAAACGAAAATATAGTAAGCTTTGGAATACACAAAGAAACAGTTTTGAGCCATCACCTACATATAGCTATCAATGACATCATTGAGGTCCTAGATTTAAACTGCCATTAATGTTATAACCATGGCAACCCATGACCTATATTATCATTGCACCAAATTTCAGTACTGCATGAGCTGGCAACCCCAGCCCTTATTACACACAACAAGTGTGATGCATTGCAGATACACATGTACTACATGTTTTACTCTGAATTTTCTTGTAGGACGAACACAAAAGATGGCAAATTGGGCTTTTCCAAATGCCTATTTTGCACAATTTTATCTTAATTTTATATTTGCGTATAGTGTACAATGTAATTGAACGTGTCTCTACCATATAATGGCATCTGCAGAAATATGTAAATGTGTACGTAAAAATAGAAAAACAATGGAATTAGTGTCATATGATAAGTTGGATAGTTTCTTGTTTTTGACAACCCTTGCAAAATTTGTCTAAATAAGTCCCATTGTTCGTTTCACAACAGGAATAAGACTATTTGCTCACAAGGTACTTTCATTAGCAAATTGGAGCAGTTTTTCTGTTTAATTAGAAACGAGCGAGCCCCAGGATAACCAGTAAAATAGCAAAGATGTTGTACAAGTTGATGCACGCAATTACATTGGCAGGTTAGCAAGGTTTTAACCTTGAAATTGAATTCAGAAGGCCATGCCTTCATCTTGTCTGGCTAGACGAGTATTCAAGGACTATGTTCATACTAATTACAGGCCACTTCATTATCCAGTGACGGATGTGAACAAAGGCAGGTTCCCTAAAGTTTGAAACTTAATTTTTTAGTCTTCTTATTACACTACGTGCTGCAGATTTCTAACAAGTGTCACTTGGTGTATAATGATTTATCTGCAGCCTGCAGAGAATAAAGTTAAAAAAAAATATTCGAGTATAAATAATTTATTGCAATATGCTTCCCTTGGGTTATTTTTTTTTTGGCCAGGTTACAATCTGCTACTTGGGGTATAAACTTTCATTTGCGCTATGCAGTAAGCATTTAAAGTTGCGGTGTTGTAGAATAACTTTGCTGTTTAAACAGAATTTGGACCATTTGCTTTGTGGTTTATTTTTGGAATGACTCTTCCCCTGTTAGCGTAATTTCTGGTCTATTTGGGCTAGAGAGAAGCTTGCAGCTTTTACCCATTGCCCTTGAAAAGATCTCTGGGTTTGCCAAGGAAGCAAGCTAATTATTGTTAAATGTTGTTCAACGCGTCATATCATGGAAGTTATTTAAATTTTTTTTTGTTGTGCCTTGGTTTGTTTGCAGTCTGATTAGCAAAATACCACATCCGTCGAATAGCTTGGCAGGATATGTACAGTATTAGCAATTTTGTTATACTTTTTGTTTAGCAGATAAAAATAATATAGGTTTAAGGATGTTTTCATATTTTTATACATTTGCTGGAATCGTTTATGAACCACCTGCCAAGTTGTAGGCATTTAAGAGTATGTTGCAATTTGGAAGAAAAAAACCCCAATCATTATATGAATTTGGTATAGTGATTTCCGTAAATGGACTTATGCGACTTCTATTTTCAAATCCTTTTATAATTTTTGTAAATTTTCTCGTTATAGGATTCATAGCTTTCCTGGCCATCTATTTAATTCTTGGATATGGTGCAGAGTTAATATGCAATGGAATAGGGTTCCTCTATCCAGCATACCAGTCGTGAGTATTGCATTTTTTTCACTTTTCAATGCATTGCAATTCAATGCCAACTTTTGTCTTGTCTAATCCAACAATACATTAAATAAGTGCTTGAATAACCTGAATAGATGGCGTTGTTATATGTAAAAGCTAGATCAACATAATTTTTCAATGGAAACTGCTATTTTTTATTACGTTTTATTATGTTAATTTGAAAGAAATCCGTAGATAATTTTTATTTGGAATTTATTATTGTACAGACAGTATTATTGCGACCTATAAGGGTTTGGTAATTCTTAATCGGTAGGAAGAGTGGAAGGAGCACAATCGTTGTGGATAGAATTCTGTAATATATATATATTATCAGTGTTATTAAAAAGTGTGTAACTTTTTTATACATTTTCTGTAGATTAAAGGCCCTTGAATCAAGTTCGAAAGAAGATGATACAAAATGGCTGATCTACTGGGTTGTTTTTGCATTCTTCAGTCTGTTGGAATTTTTCTCGGATGTCCTCTTAAGCTGGTTTCCACCATACTATCTTGCCAAGGTAAAATTGAAATTCATTTTGAATTTTCGATTTGTTTGGTTAACAAATGCAAATAATTTTTGTTGAATGTCCATGGAGACTTTTGTAAATTCCCAAATTTTAGAACGGTACGTGACATTGTGGCGCCGCCGTTTTGGCGCCGGACATTTTGGCGCATTTCTGATTTGGCCTGACCGTTT
>JAQGAE010000627.1:0-32443 GCA_034696685.1 Julus scandinavius | reverse complement strand
CACATCAAAGTTTGTATGTATATGTTTGTTGTGTATGTTTTGTTTCTCTAATGTTTCTTTTGGTCGATACGCACCTTAAAACAACTTATGGGTTTCACTTCGTTTAAGAAGGAAAAAAAGGAAAATCACAATGCAGAAATAGTTAATTCGCTATACGACCAACTTTTCCGGAACGTATCTAGGCCGTAAAGCGAGGTATGGGTGTATATTTGGTTTTGTAGTTCATATAGTATTTGACTACAAAAATGTAAATACTTCAGAAGGATTTATTTGCGAATTAAAATATTGCATTAGTATTTCATTTTTTGTTCAAATTTCGTTTAGATGAAATATACAAAATTTTGTATATTTTATGTAAACAAAATTTTAAAAAGAAAAGTTAAATACAGTGTATTATACAATTCAGGTCTACCCAAAAGTGCCTGTTTGTGCGTGAGGTCAGTTGCCTAAAACATAAGAATGACCCCTGGCCATCCACCTGTTCCTGTTGTTGGACCACCTTTACCCTTCTCTCTTTTCTCCCTCCTCTGTTGCAAACACACCTCGGGTTAAATAGTTCTGTTTATACCTGAGTTGTTAAAAATCTTGTAAGAAACCTCACCATGGTCAAGGATGGTGACCTAAGGCCATTTTTAAAGGTTCCATTATCGTAAACAATAGACTCACAATCTTTCCACTTTCCTCCTGTCAGAAAGCAATCATTTGCACGAAGCGCCGTAACTTTCTGTCCACTGGGGGCGCTGGATTCGTCCAAATCTAAGTGCATGCATGAAAATGAATTTTTAAATTAATATTTATTGGTATATATTTTACGTATAGATAGATAAGTGTGATAAATTAAATCCCTAATGTCATTTTAACCCTTTTGTAAAATCATGATCCTAGTAGATACTTTTTACAAATCAAATGACGTCATTTTGTTATTTTTATGTTGACACTTTTGCAGATTGAAAATGACGTCATTTTAAGTATAAAATGTAAATAAAATCCTAAGATAAGATTATTGTAGGTCATATTGTAGGTTTTAGTTGACCTCATTTCAAGTTTTTTTTTGAGAAATTACGTCTTTAAGTTACGTCATTATACGTAATCTTTTACGTTTAAAGTGCAGTATGCCTATTATGATAACCTTTCAAAATGACGTTATTTTAAATACTTATTTTGGGTATCTATTGTATTCGATCATTTTGATCATGACGAATCAGTTCTTAGGATGTTTTATTAATAAATTTATTTTTCTAAATTTCGGTGATTTTTTGAAAATATTTATTGTTTTAAAACTTCAAGCTATTAATGAGTTTATTTTATTCAGAATAATAATCCTCATATGAGTAATTTTAAATACAGGATTGTGTATCGTAATCTATAATGAAAACGAAAAAAGCAAAAAACCGAAATAACTTGTTTAAATAAAAACAAGTAAAAAAAATACAAAATGCATTTTCAGCAATGTTAGGCAATTTTTTATCGTGTGTTTGAAGAAACCGCAAACACACGACAGGTTGTTGCCAACAGGTGAGGAAATGTTACTCATTGCGGAACATTACGTTTATAATCTGAAAACAAATTTTTTTTGAAAATTTTTTTATAAAAAAAAACATTGTAAAAAGTTAAACTAACTTTGAAAATATGCAATAAAAATATTTATGTTGATAGTAATAAATAAATAAATTTCGACAGTTGAATTAAACTCATGAACATGTTTGAATAAAGCAGATTCCGGTTAATAGGGACCCATCAGAATTATAACACTTAAGCCCGATTAAACGAAGTGTTATCATTTACTCGAATTGGATTTGGTGTTTATGAATTGTCCTAAATAACCTGTAATCCAGAATTAACCAGTGTGCCAATTAACCTGATCCACTGTGCATGTGGGGGGGGCGGGATAGGGTGGAAAGCCATTATGGACGTCCACTCATGATGGTATTTTTCAGTTTTTGGATTTTCTGTTTAATGGAGTTTTAAAAATCAGTGAAAGGATAATGAACACCAGAAGAAATGTGTCCCCAGTCCTAGATGTACTTGAATTTTTAAAACTACAGGAAAGTAGGGAATTATGCCTAACTTTGTGCTAATCACCAATTTTATGCTGGAATTTCCCTTCGAGGTTAGGAAATTTCCGTTATTCAGAAAATTCTGGAAAAATGTAGCATTTGCAGTATGTTCCAGCAAATCTTCTGGACACCCTACTTTAAAAAAAAAATTCAGGACGTCTATGAGGAGAAAAGCCTGGGCTAAAATGTACACCATGTGGACAGGGGGTTAAGGAGGAAGGGGGGAACAGGAAGGGGAAGTCGATTTTTGAAGGAATTTCGGGGACGTCCTTTTTGAATGGCCCCTAAGTAACAAACTTTTTTTTTTAAATTGGGGAAGTATAACAACTTTTTAAAAATGTCACTGAACAATTTATGAAATATTAAATTGCTCCCTTTGATTTTTTTAAAAATATACTATATACAAGCAACAAAATCGATATCGGAATCAACCTTAAAAGTCTTGATTCTATGACTTCTTAAGTTTTAATACAAATTTAAATCATTCTATTTTTTAAATATATTGATAATGAGTTCTAATTTTAAAGTTCACAGAACAGGTGCATGTACAGTTCTTTAAAGAGCCTCTATATTAAGATAGTACAGTGTTATACGCAACAGATTAATTGACAAACAATTCCTGGAAATCCACTACATGGTTGAAAACACGAAACCACAGATAAACATTATATTAATTTCGTGATTCTTTATCACGTTTATCAATATTTTCAAAATTTCATCGTTGAATGAATCAGATGAGCAAAAGATGACGTCACCATTTGCACCGGTTCAAACCACTTTTTTTACACTTGTGAGTAACGTAAGTTGGTTTTTTTACTATACATATCGTGTCGGTCATTTTTAGGGGAAACGAGTTAAGGGGGTAAGAGAGAGGGTAACATGTTCCTAGAAAAAAAAATTCGTGAAAAAAAAACTAAATCCAGTTAGGGTTTCCATTCATGAAAAAAACCCGAATTTCTGGTGGTGCTTTTAGTAGACCTTTGACCCTCCCCATTTAAGGGGAAATTATCCCCCCCTAAACCCAACAGAAACCCTATACTAAACCCTAAACCATGTATACTTGCAATACTTAGGTCTTTATACCTTGTATTTTTTTAGACACGTAAATAAACTTGGCTAGAATCCAAAATGGAACAGCGACGCCATTTTGTATAATGGCGGACGATATAACTGTACAATGTGTATTATATAAGTGTCCCCTAAGAGGGTGGTAAGGTATGGATAGAATATAAGATATTCGTCTAAGTAAAAATCGTAAAAACGTCATCCAGTTTAGTTTCATTCATGAAAAACTCGAATATCTGGTAGTATTCTTCGTCGACCTTTGACCCCTCAAGGATCCCCCTTAGCCCTAAGAAAACGCGTTTCACCCTGTACAACTTAAACCAAAACGTTGATGTGATGATTTTTCATTTATTGCAGTCGTGCGAAATAGTTATTTTCTTATTCAACGCAAAAGGTGAGTCATCTTGAGATTACCTGAAATTAAGTCTTAGTTGCGTAATGTGCAAGTTTTTATTGTTCATCGTAAGCCTAAGCTGGCGTGTCTCGTCTTGTAAAGCCTATAGGAATACACATCAAATATGTATAGAGAAATAAATTACTTGAAAAGTACACTTGGGGGTTGTTCGTGAACGACCTTTCAAGGAAATTTTGTCATGGTTAACGAGGATGTGTTACCATACAGTCATTGCATTTTATCAAAAGTTTGTTTTAAGATTTTGAAAAATGAAAACATTTTTTATGGAAACCATATTTGGGAAATAGTCTTTTCTTAAACTTTTATGAAGTTGCTTAAGTTGCAAAAATCGTTGCAAAAATCTAATTTTCGTAAAATTAATTAATTTTTTGAAAAATACATGATATTTGCTATTTCTTTGAAAATAAAGTTTTTAAATAAATAGTGGCAAATATGGCAGAAAAGTTGTTAAAATGAAATATTGAAATGGGAAGTATTTTAATAATTCATGATTTTTTTAAAAGAAGTTTATAAAATGGTTTTTTTTTTAGAAAATATTGAAAGATAGCAACAGTTATTCAAACAATTTTCAGAAAAAATATTTTTATATAAATAATCGTATTTTGACTAAATGCTTCTACAGAAAACAATATTTTTTCAAACAAAAAATGCCAAATATGGTAAAAAAAAAAGTTGTTTAAACGAAATATTGAAACAGGAAGTATTTTATACAAGTAATTAAAACATCGTTTTATTTGTTTGATTTTGAAAAATTGGAATTTTGGGGAAACAGATATTTAATAACATTTGAATTGTTTTTCAAGAAAATGTTCATAAACCCGTTTCCAAACCAACAGCATCATACAATGTTTTTAAAGGTTATTTTTTAAAAATATTTAGTGACAGCAATAGGTATTGAAATATTATAGAAATCATCGTATCTTGGCAACATTTTTCTACAAAATTATTTCATAAAAATATTTGAAGCAAGCAGCCTCCAAGATCTAAAATGTTCCGTTAACTCAGAAACTTCTTGAGATAGAACTGCTCAGTAAGCGAGTTATTGTTTGGAATTATAGACAAGTATAGCTTTGTTGATTCTACAAGCACTTTGTTAATTGTTGTAAATTGTACTGAATATGAGAAATGACAGTAAAGCGAGACCGTTGCTCCAAATAATCGTTGTTGACCTCATTTATGGACTTGCCCCGGCGAGGGCATTACGAATTCCTGCCGTTAGATTCCGGATGTGAAACTAATTAATTTCATCGTGAAAGCACATATTGAGACGATTATTCATCACTGAAATTCAACATTGAGGCGTCATGTTAATGATTTATGTAAGTCTGCTTGCCTAACTTGCACCACATGGCGGAACGAATTTTGCATTTACTTTTTGCTAAATAAACTGCTTGACAAAATAATGTTATTACAATTCGGCAATCTTTCATACTATTGTGATTAACCACCTTTGGACTGAAGAGCTGTAAAAATGTGCTTACCTTTATTTTGTCTAATCCCTATAATCCTATATACAATACGGTATATAAATGCTATAGATTCTGTAATAGTAGTGTTTACGAAATCACGAATATTTTTATAGATAATGTCTTATTTAAAATAAAGTGTACTGAAAATATACTATACATGTTTTTCTTGCGGGGGTAAACAAAATATAGTAAACATTTGATATATTTTAAAATTTCTTATATAATAGTCATAATTTCAAATATTAACTTCAATTTTACTGAAATAAAGTGGTTCATAATTTTTTTTTTAAATGCACTTTCATTTTTAATATACTAATAACATAAATCAGAAAACAATTTTTTTCCCAATAAATTCAAAGTAAAAAATCCAATTTTCATTTTTATAAAAACTCAAATTAATTACCTAACCCATCTACATTAATCCCATCAGACATCCGCATTTCTGTCTTTCCCTGCCAAAAATTAACTTAAGATAAACTTTAAAAAACTTAAGTTATTCTTTAGTTTTTTTTGCATAGATTTCGTCCAAACTGCAGTTTCACTTCAAAAGTTGAGTTTTTCTTAAGTTCATTTTTGGCAGGGAATTACCTAATGGAATGTTCTAGGGAACATCCTTTTTGAATAGTCTCTAGGCTAGACAAAAACATGTGCAGGGTTCAAATAAGATATTAATAGAACTATAATAAACTATCTTAAAAATTGATGTATCATTATACAACAGTTTTATACGATATTACAATTGATATAACAGAATTCGGCGAAATAGGTTCTGCAAGACGGATCTAAACCTAAAAAATAGCTTTAGTCACGGAATGGATTTCAACCTACAGTAGATGAAAAAAAAAATATTAGAAGTTCAGTTGAAAACTGAAAAATTCATCCGTCAATTTATGCAAAAAAGTTGAAAATCCATTCCGTGACCACTGCCAATATTTAATAAACACATTATGATACGCCAACAGAGCCTCTTACGTATAGTGTTTCAGTATTGGTAATTTCTTATCGATATCAGTCGTACTTTAACCTAAAACTTATCTATGTTTTTTAACCGCCAAAAAAAAAAAAAACTGACACGAAGAAGAAATGCGTCACTGTCGTGGTTTTCATTCATGAAAAACCGTTTTCGCGAATGGAGATATTTCCAGGAATACAACGCACAAGCACAAGAGGTAACAAACAAAAAAAAAAGAACCTGTTTTTGCGAAACTGCTTATCTTAACTCGTCTCCCCTAAAAAGGGAATGGCACGTAACGCAATTTCATTCATAAGGTTATTGTGCGAGGGTAGTTTTTACGCTGACCAATAGGAAGTGCGGTCATTGAAGTTGGGGGACGGACCAAAAGCGAAGATTGACGAAAGTTACCGAAGGCTACCGAACAAGGCCGAAGCGGTTTTCTCTGCTTACACTAGGCTTTGAAACCATCGTTTCTCTGTTCATTTAAACGCTGACGAGCTTTGGGAAAGGACATACTTCGTCTCCCGTCTTTTTTTTTTTCGTTTCATTTTTTTACGTTTTCCATTCTAAATGTCTGACCCTCGGATGTGCTTCTGGCTATTTCGGACATGACGTTTTGGTGATTGTTGATTTTCGACAATAAGTTTTTTTTTTAAAAAAACACCAACACATTTAATTTTGAAACAGTTCCAAAAACTGTCCGGTTACCCCGTGGGACCACAGCAGATCCCCACAAACCTGTGTTTTCGCGGATGATGGATAGCGTGTTTTGTGGCTTGGAAGAAAACGATGAAATCTTTGAGGAAGACCAAATTGTGCCCGATTGCAGTTTGCCATTGAAACCTGAAACCAGTGAACCTTTGCAGGTAATTGGAAATTGTATATCTTGTTTTCTATGTGGGTAATTAGGGTTTTTCCCTTTGGAGTTTGACTGGAATGAGAAATCGGATTGTAAGCCAGTCTGGATTCATATATTTTCAGGTTGACAGACACAAATACTGTGTGGCATTTTTGTGGTACATTCTATGTTTGTTTAAAAACAAAAGTTTTCCAAAGTTTTTGTCCATTAGGAAGTTTGACTTGAATGTAATTTGGGATTGTATACGAGTGTAAGAATTTTGTTATTTTAAGTTGTGTCACTTGTGTGGAGTTAGTATAGAATGGGATAGTGTTGGAGTCTTACCTACGGTTAGTACAAACTTTATGTTGGTTTAAAAAAACTTTTCTAAAAGTTTTTAAATGGTTTTCGTCCATTAAGTAGTTTGACGGGGATGAGATATGGGATATGTACCAGTTAGGATTTTAACACTTTTGGTTACGAACTTATGTAAGAATTTTGTTACTTAAAAGTTGTTTGTTCGTAACATTTTTTAAGTTATGAGCATTTAAGTTTTGTCACTTGTGTGGAGTTTGGGATATATATATAGTGTTAGAGTCCAACATATAACATGTACAAACTTTCGAAATTGTTTTTAAGTTGTATAACAGTTTTGTTATGTTAATTTTGGTAGATGCTTGCTAATTTATAAAATTTTAAAAAGTTTCTCTTTGACACATGCTTGAAACAATTGTGTTCACAGGTGTAACAAATGAATAGTTTATATCAATACATTTACGAAATTGCTAGAAAAAGTAATTTTGCTAACGGAAATGTTTGTTCTGTTAACGGAAAGTTTGTTGTGTCAAAAAGTTTGAAATTGTTTTAAATGTGGATTAATTTTTAGTAGCGCGTGTTCAGATGTAGCCTACATAAAAAGTGAATAATGTTTTAAAACTTGATTTTAACGAAAAAGTGTATGGATAAAATCGTGTTTTGCAAAGTTGTGAAAAATGTTCCACAACGTTTGTAGATAGTTGGGAATTTGATGTTTGAAAAGCGATTTTTATCAGGTTTTAAACATTTTGAAAACCATGATAAATGTACGTGAAATACAAGAGGGAGGGTAGAAAATTACGTGATAACCCAATTTTGATATTTTTAAAAAATGTGAAAAAAAATATATCTTATTTCTAGGTTTACTTTTCTGACATTTGTATCCCACGTTTGACTTTACTTTACAAGTTGTCAATTTCAGACCTAGGTCACCGCAACTATCTAATCTTATAAATGGCATGCTCGTAATCCTGTTATCCATACTTTTAACACAGTTTTGGCTTAAAGAAAAAGTTGGTTATGGGCTTTAGACCACATACTAAGAAAAGTGACCGAAAAGTGACCAAAAAAGGACCAAACTAAGATTTACAGCTTCTTCTGTGGGTTTAGAAGGGAAGAAAAGAAAGTGAATTTTGAAAGCTCAAGTCTTAGGGCTATATTGGCCTACTGGGGTCGTCATTTGGCTATTTTGGGAATGTTGGACCTTCAAGAGTGTAATTCAAGCTGTAAACTGATTTTCCTCATACTAGAATTACTCAAAGTTTTGTATTACGTGGACTCGAAAAACTTCTGAAAATACTTTTATAAAGTTTTAAAAAGCATTGCCATAAATGTTTTACTGCATTTTCTTATTGAACTGCATGTTTCAATACTGCATGCCTATACCTGCATGCATAAAGGTTGTTTCAAACATCTTTTAAAAAATGTTCTACAAATTTCATAAAGATTTTATGCGAAATTTGTCATGAACAGTTTGTACTTTTTAAAAGTTTCGTAAAAATCTTAGTTTTGTAAAATATTTAAAAGTTGTTCAGACTTTCCAAATACTGGGACCACTTTTATGGAAAACTTTCTATATTTTTATAGAAAGTTTTCTGAATTTGTTATGGTTACCCCTTCTTTAACTTTAAAAAAATCGCAGTAAAGTCTTTTTTAAAGTGGATTTCGACAAATTCTTCTTGAACTTTTCATTTCTTCTAGATGACTGTCTGTCCAATATGAAAATCAGGTTTTTATAAAAAGTTATCAATTTTTTAGGTATTATCCAACCTACAAACTTCCTACCTGTTTAGTATGCTTCCATTGTTTTAAACCCCCTTTAATCTTAAGCCTAATGAGACCATCACGGTTTTATTTCAATTTCTGTGCTAAATTATGAGCAAAACTAGCTCAATGTTAAAACATTATTATGGTTTTATATAAAAAATTTCCTTGAATTTTCCGGTTCCTACGTTCTTGCCGTTGTGAGTGCATTAAGCCCACCATAAAACAATGATCGAAATAAATTTTTGAAAACATGGCAACAATTGCACTTCCGACTTGAAAATATTTAAAATGTATATGACATGATATTGCCGACAAAGCCCATAAATTGTCAAATTGTATTTTATGTTTGCGCTATTTTCAGCGTTTTAAATTATCATAAATATTCTTGGAAAATCGTTGTTGTATTTTATGGGTAATCACCTTTTAGTGAGATTAGGACGAGTTTTTTTCCCCCCTTTTTTTTTTAACCAGTTTCGAGTAAAATTTCTTTAAAATAGGATTAGTCGAGATGAAGATAAAAACAAAACAATATCTGTTATGTCGACTTTTTAAGTATTTCGAGGATTTTCAGTTTTTGGGATTCTAAGCACGAACTTTTTGAAATTTTAAAACGAGCTTATTAATACAAAGTAGTTTTACAACATGCATTAAGTAGCTTTAATATTGTAAATAATTTTGGAAATTTTCACTATGAGAATAATTGATTGCTTTGCAAAAATAATTAGTTTGTTTCTCATGAAGTTTGAAATACACGCACCTGCAACTAAACTGTGCATGGTTTTTAACTTAAAAAATTTCTAGAAATTCCATATACTAACTTGGAAGGAACACTGATTTCAGTGTGAATAAATGGAACACATTCACTCATTTTAAATGTGTTTTATGTAATATGGAAAAACTCAAGTTTTCCAAAACGTAAAAAGAACACGTTTTTGGCGCCATTTCAAGACCCTTTTCAACATTATTTAACACTTCAACGAGTCACATGTTCTTAAGTCGCGTCTTTGTGTTTGGTGTTCATGACACATTGTGATTCAGCTAATCTGTTAAGTGCAAATTCCCAAGTCAAACTTACTTTTTGAACACGTAGTTATATGTTCTAAAAATTAAGTTTAATGTCACAGACTATTAGATTATATCAATACTATTGCAAACATCACAAAAACCCATCCTTTACTATTCTGCTTTATCTTCAGGTTAGTTTCCGGACTTGAGGATACTTTGGTCCAAGTGATGCACATGTGTACCTGCTTATCTCAAGTAGTTTTTGTACTCCCATGTTATTTGTCATGAGAACGTTTAATTTTTGCCACCAAATTTTTACAAGTTTTTACTCATTCAGCCATCCGTTACACGTATTTTTTCCCTCGCAAATTTTGGTGAATGAAAACATGTCGTTTGTAGTAACAGGATCCTGCCCAATTTCCGATTCATGACTAATGAATTCATTTATTCGGGCGTTTAATAAGTCTTTAACTCCCCTCAACAGCAGCAACAGCGTTTACTAACAACGTCCAAAATGTGATGCGAACCAGTTGAGTGGGCTGTCCAATTTTCAAAGGAACGCGTGGGAAGAGCAATTTTCCAACTCGAATTACAATTTTAACCGAATAATTATGGTTAATTGACGCGTTCTAAGATTAATGGACGACGGCTGCATACTCCCCAAAAAAATGGTCAACGTTTTAAGGACCTATTTTCAAATGAAATAGTGTTGCCTCTGGCCCATCGTCCTCTCTGTCAGAAATTGGCCCTGTTTTCTCAATGAACAAATTTATGACAGCCATCATTTTGCAAATTGCCTTTCATTTCAAAATGGCTGAAATGAGTTTAGGACATATATATATATACCACATTTTAGAAACAGCGCTTTGAACACAAGACACGGTGTTTAAACACACATTTTAGTGTTCTATCAGTATTAATCACCTGTTTTTAAATTTTTAAAAATGTATACTAACCGCTATTTTATGTAAAATGTGTCTCAATATACTTTAAAAATCGTAAGTATGCCTAAAAAATATATAAGATTTCATATGTGCCTAAGCATGTTTAGTATTCCTGGGCTAAATGAAATTTCCCATGACATAAAAAACGTTCCAAAACGTTTATAAGGGTAATTCATACATGCAGCTCAATATAGTTTTCATAGTTTCCAATTACTAGAAACTTTTCATATGCCTGAAGAACACGTTGACGAGGGCTCCGGGACAAAGTCAAAAACCCCTGTCAAATAAATTGATATAAAAAAATAAAAAATTCATTAGACCTCCGTGTAATGAGGAACCTTAGTGACCAGTGGGTCATTGACCCACCCTGTACACACGTACCCCCCTCTCTGCCCTAAAAAATGCAGTCAATTATAATATAATTTATTGATTGCAATTTATAAGGGGATCGTGTTTTAGGTTCTCCCGCAACAGAGGTTTTCCTAAACCTTAATCTTAACTATTTCGATAATAATTTTTAATGGATTTTAATTTAGGAAATCGTGTGCATGAGCACGTACTTCAGACGTCCGTAATTAGGCCTATCGCCTTGTTCTAACAGTAAATAAAACTCTTGTTCGATGCTAATATTTTTGATTAAATTACTCTTTTGACTTTATCGCAGATTCGGATAATAAATTTACTCCCATTTATTATCCTCATCCGCGCCATTAATCTTTGAAAGCTTGTTTTTCGCTAACAAATTACAACAACTTCCCCAATGCTTATCTCAGAGTTTAACGCCCGGTTGCACCAAGCAAACCCTGATTAATGTAATTGTTGATTATAATTGATTTTTGACTTATTTTATCATGTGTGCCGTATTTTTATATAATAATTAGTGCTGTACTTTATTAGACTCATCAAAACGACCTAATTTATATGTAATATATACTTTGATTTTGACGTTCGTGTGCAAGTTTAACATCAGCTGTGAAACGGAAGTGTAACGGCTAACGGCCGCGAATCGGCTTACGCGACGGCGTAACGGCTTACGAGAACTTTTCATAAAACGATAGTCCGATGTTAACAACATTTACGGCAGTGAATTTATGTGTTAAGTAATTTGTGAATTAACACATTGGAACTACTTAAGACCTTTACAGGATCCATGTATCAGAAAAAAACAAATCCTTGTATGTGATGGGGTGCACCGAATTCCAATTAAAGTAATCTGTGATTATGCCCATTATCAGAAACGATTTTTTTTTCTCAAAATGTATACAGTGCAAAAAAGATAAGTTTTAGCCTCTCAATCAGTTGTCAGTTAACCGTTTTTAAATTGTGGGTCACTGCATAATTCCTCCATCTTTTTTTGTTAAACAATATTAACGAGACTCGTTTATCAGTAATCGTGGACAACATTAGCCAAGTTATTCCTCTTAGTTGTTCTTAGTTAATATGACCATTTTTTTAAATGGTGGACTGTCGGAGAAATCTGTTTCATCAAAACTTAAAACCCACTTTCTCGTTTGTGTTAATAACTACAAGAACAACAATAATAAATAAAAAAAACAATGGAAATATCTAACTATAGCTTAAGTGTTATCTGAAAACGAAATCAAAACAAAACCGCAAATGATACAGACACGTTTCTTCTGGATGGAATTTGGCTTGAAAAATCTCTAAAGACTTCATTAAAATAATTTCCTAATTAGCCGGACTGAATGTAGGTCAGTTTAATTTTTAAAAATGCTAAAATTCTCTACTTGAATATGAATTCCTCCACTTTAAAAGCAGCTAAAATGATTAATGGCTTAAATTGCAGGCCTTTTTTTTTGTATATAATAAAAGTTTGGTGGCCGAAGAAACGTCACCACTGGTCAATCCTTGACACAGTTTAAAAGCATGTACTTATACTACCTTTAGGACAATGGAAAACTTCTGATAGTATAAACCTATACCTAAGCTACTTAGGCAATTTTCAGGGATGAACAAATGGCTGAAATTGTAACCCTTATGTTAGACAATAATGGCAATGTGATCAAATTTTAACTTTATTCTTATGTGTTTTCAATGGAAATCCAACTGTTTGTCCTAAAATGATATGTTTGTGTTTTTTTAGCTGTTGAAATACGAAAATTTCAGTTTTAAAACAGGTTTTTAAATTGCACATGTAATATTGCAACTAATTTTTCACAAATAAAAAAAATGTACACCATTATTTTCCTATACCGTTTTTTACAAGTTTTTGTTAATAAACCAAAGTACAAGCTTTTGAGAATTTTGAGAATTAGATCTCAGATTCGGAGAATGTTTGCCAAGTCTCTTTTTCTTGAATTCGCAGACTTTCTGTGAAATTTCCTTCAGCAATTCCGTCTCGAAATTCTCACAATTTGACAATCTGACAAAATTTATTCATTTGCCAATATGTTTAAATCGGTCCTATATTTATACATATTTTTTTGCGGAAGTGGTTGTCTGAATGACATTCGGGGTCCTGGGTCGTAGCCCTAGGTGTTAGCAGGTGGACCCAGGTCCTCATTTTTATTGTTCTCCGCCTATATTATCCCCTTTTAAAATGTCAAGTACCTTGTTCCCATGCGGACCCTTAACCTGCTCCTATTTAATTTTTAACTCCGGGTCTCAAACCTGCTTTTGTTACTCCAATAAAAATCGGGACCGGGTTCACGACGACAATACCATCGTGAGAAATTTCGCTTCTACGAGTTTTCAAAATACCAAGAGTGTCCCACGATTTAGGCCTATTGCTTATTACCCTCGGGGGTTTTCCTTACGGGGTTCCTTACCGGTCTTTCGCCTTTCTTAGGGGGGTCTGAACCCCGCTGCAGGAAGCATTCGGCACACTTTTTCAGCTGTAGCCCCAAACACCCTTCGGTGGGAAATCCTGCAAGTTCTCATGTAAACAAGCTATAGGGGGAATTTTAACACATCCCTCCTAAAGGCCCCTATCGAGATGGGACCCAAAACCTAGTCTGCCAACCCGAGTGAGAACGAAACCCGCCGATAATGTACACGTTGGGAGCTACCCATATAGTCCTTTGCACCCCTCGTTGCCCATCAATGAGGATTCCCCTTACTTAGGGCTACTGTAAGAAAGGGGGGTTTTCTACAGTCTGCGGGGTCATACGTTCTCACGGGGGTCACTTTGTGACCATTTTCTTTGCTTTGGGATACAATACAACGTAAATTTACGATGTTAGTTAGCCGCCAGGGGTCTCTGGCGTAACCAACGTCTGTAAGGGCAGCGGCCATCTTTAGATATTGCTAGTAAGGGGGGAATGATGAAAAAGGTACATTTTGTGAATGAAACTTACATTGTACCTCATTAGGTCCTTTTTTGGGACCCTTATAGCGCAGGTTTGTTATTGTATTTTGTGCCCTCTCATTGCTTGGTTTTTTAGAGTATCCATAAACGAGGTCAACATATGGGGCAACGTGAGACTCCTAGGAAGAATTTAATTAAAAATTAGGCTTAGAAATTTCATTCATGGTTTTCTAGAAGGCCTTCAAAAGATGAGCCAGAAAAAAATACTTTGAGAATACATATTGTTAGTATTTTAGGGTTGGCTAACAATACTGTTTTGCCTTAGAAATATCAGATACAGCAACTACACCTGCAAAGGTACTTCACATTGCTGTAATGCGACGTCAGTTTAACAAAATTGTTGAATGGGTTGGAATTTTTTAAGTTTTATATTTCAAGGATTTTTATTAAATAAACAATTCCAATTTATGGCTATTAGTCAATTTTCTTAGAATGTTCGATATGTTACAGGTGTTTTCAATCTTGCACAACAGATGGCGCTGCTGATTGAGTGGCTATGGTGTTCTTAAAAAGGCCTCAATTAACAAGGATGTTATTAATGGACTTTCCACCATTGCATTTCAAATAAAGCATAAATCTACACCGAAAATGTGTTATCTTGTAGTCATTGACACTAAGGGTGGATTATTATATAGATTCAAAGTCACCTTAAGGACATGCCATTATCTTGATCTTGGTGACCTAAAGCGGGGGGTGTGACGGGAGGAAACGTAACTCCGAATGACGTGTCAAAAAATGGCCACTGTGCACCATATGGGACCGGAAGTGGCTGATTATTTATCTCATAAATTGCTATATGATGTCATGTGTTTCAGCACGCATGGAATCCCATGCAGAGAGACAAATGACGAAATGTGATCATTTTGATCCACTTGAGCAATAACTTTTTTTTTTGTCAGATTTCTCAATTTCATATTTTTTTTTTATTTCCTATGTGTAATACAGTTGCCTCAAAAAAGGAATTTTTTTTTCACTCTTACAAGTACAGTAAGTAATGTGTCATTAATTTGAATCCAAGGCTACATCTAAAAATTACTGTCAGAAGGTCTATGCGTGACTAAACCATTAGCCCAATTTCGAAGAAATTGTACCATTCATTATAGGACCTGACCACGATGTTGATAAAGTGGAATTTCACCATCTGGAATGGATAAATGTAAGACGACTGAATCACGAATCTTTCTGAAATTGATTTTTCAAAAATGAATAAATAAATAAGTGACAATATATAAGTGCATTTTTACAAGAATAGCACATCTTAAAATTTTCTTAGGAAGCATACTTATGAAAACATTCTTGTGTATATTTTTATGCAAATATTTATTGTATACAACTAAAAAAGGTTTTATGCATTTTTGTAAAATATGTTTAAAAAATGACAACTTTTTAACCACACCATGTTATTTCAAATGTCTGGAATTCTATATCGGTGTATTTTTTCAGAAAAAATTACTGCCTAAAATTTCGGGATAGGTATTCAAAAAGGGTCGTTCATAAAATAATTTTCACACTACAAACATGTAGTTGTTTTGTCTAAAATTTTAACCTTCCAGGTTTAAAATAATTTTTTTACACAGAAATTATTGGTCATGGCTCGATCAATAACCCATTGTTATAATTTTTTTCTTTTTTCAAAGCATCGATGTTGCACTCGTGCCATATTCATTTTTACTACAACTACAAAAAAAATTATAACCAAATCTTTAAGCGGTGATAAAGATTTCAACCAAACAATTCAGTAGTGAATTTGTACAACGTGCCATGGATTAAAAAAAGCATGAAATCGTGCCGGGCCTAATTGCAACCATTTTAACGCTTTTATCAATTTTCTTTTCACTTTTTTGTTGTTGTGAAAAGTGTTTCCATTGTCCTCAGTTTCAATAAATAACCCTGAATAAAAAAAAACTTTAAAAAACTAAAATGGAAAATCGAATACTAGAAGCCGTGTATGTATACTTATTAGCAGGAAATGTTTAAATTATTTGATAATCGTGAGCAATTTACCAAACTCGATAATCAAGTTGTAAATGAAAATTGGGGGCGCTCAGGTGGCCAGTGGTCA
Organism: Julus scandinavius; assembly: GCA_034696685.1. NCBI lineage: Eukaryota > Metazoa > Arthropoda > Diplopoda > Julida > Julidae > Julus > Julus scandinavius. The sequence continues at coordinate 16,223 of JAQGAE010000627.1, read as the reverse complement.
GTTAGCAACTAACCTTAGTCCCTTCGTTATAAACGTGAAACCAGTTTAATTGCATTATAGATTTATATTTCGTTATTAGGATATCAGTTTAATAGCTTAAAATTAATAATAACAGACACGGAGTTAGTTAACTAGCCCTTCACAATGAAACCATAGACTGTTTATTAATTGTTTACCCGCACGGATTGCCTTCAATTTCCTTTCCTCGTTTTTTCAATTTTATAACAACAAAAATGTTGCCCAATTACGTTTTTCCTCTTTTTTGTTATGGTTTTCCTCTTAAACTTAAACATTGTTATTCTTCATTGAATCGAAGTTAATTAAAGAAAGTTCTGGAAGTTCACAAAGTATTACTCATCAATTTTTAATCAAGGGGTATCAGACAGTGTAGATTCGTGTTCAGAAATTGGGCAATTTTTACTGAAGAAGATTACTTTTCCAACTGGGGAGGGACTTAAGTATGATTATATAGTCTAATCATAAATGGAAACTTGACTCACAATGTCCCCAGAGATGATAGAACCCTTAAGGACACTTTCTGAAGAGTTTAGAAGGACTTAATCCAGACAAGATAAGTATGGCTGGAGGTGGGAAGGCAGTCTGAGGAATTTAAAGTAGTTGCTAATTACTTTGGATTTACATGTGTTTTCATGTAGCAGACGAGACACTGTCTTGTCAAAAGCTGTCCTCAGTTTTCTACTGCCCTACAATTCAGTATGTATGATACAGACGAACAGGGAAGATATTAAACTACTATCTCGACATCTGTATTCAAGTTCAGTTTTATTTGTTGAAGGATAACAGATGGAGACAGTGTCCCAAACTTTGTTCGACTTCCGGACAGTGAACTCCTGGTACAAATAAGCAAATATGGTAAAAAAGAGATAAAATATGATATGACTAAGGAGGAAACTCATCGCCACGAATGACATCATGGTGGCGTGACTAACGGCGTTTTCTACACGTTTTGCAACACACTGTATTATGGCCCAGAGGCCTGTTTTTCAAATCTTCAAATTCCTCATCGGGGATGGATTTACGACTGCTGTCTGTCTTATACCAACCGGGGGATTATAGATATAAATTCGCGGCTGTTGATATCACGCACAAACGCGTGTTTGCTAGCTACTAGCCTCTTTGGCCAAATTGTGGAGTCAACCTCTTGAAAAGGTGAATTGTTTGTTACTATACACTTGATGTAGAAAATCAGACAATATCTGAAGTAGCAAGTGTTCTGCACTTGATACAAATACGGTCGAAATTTAACGTGTTTTTAAGGATAAAATCAGAAATTGTGAAACCATTTTGTTAGAATGTAGGTACCATCTCATCATATCATGGTACTGCTTTAAGATTATCATTCATATGAAAAGTCAATATCTTCTAAAGCACATTGGCTTAACAGTCGTAAGTCACTGGAATGGCATGGGGATAGTATGACATTCCAGCCTTAAGCCACTGGAATGGCATGGGAATAGTATGGCATTCCAGCCAACTGGTCTGTCTCGATATTTGAATGTAATGAGAACAAAATGTTCCCCGATGATAAAGTTGGTGATTTATGTGTTTTCCAGACCTGTGAAAATGTTTCTTAAAGCGGCAAGGAACAGTTTTACGATGGATTTATGAATAATAAAAGAAATTTATGATGAATAAATGAGGTTAAAGTGCGTTTTTTTCAACAAAAACCAAACATGTTGCACGGTTGTCAAGACCCCAATTATGGAACGATTGAAAATATCCAAGATGGCCGTCTTGAACATTTCAGTTTGGCCATCAAATACCACTGTTATAGATTGCTAATCAACATAAAAACTTGTTTAATTGTCTAATTAATGCCCATGCTAACCGCCGTTGCGCTCCCTAGCGACCAAAATCGATTTCCACTTGATAAAAAGCGGGTTTTGGATCCCAGGTGCGTGAAAATTCGGTCATAATTCGATTTTTTTTTTCTTCCTTTAATTTCCAAGATGGCCGCCCTAAAAGTCGGGCTAAGGGGGCAGTAAGGGGGAGATTTGTTTGTCCAGCATAAGAGAAGGGAAAAAGAGAAGGAGAACGAGAGAAAAAAACAACATGGCTGCTTAAGAAATCGTACCTTGAGGTCATCACGCTGCCTTTTAGGAAGGGAGGGTTTAAGGGGGGCCTCAGGGGGTGCCAAAAAACCACGCACGTGCGTACATGTACTAGACACGAATTTGGCAACCATTCAGAAAACAGGCATTTTAACATCTCAGGGTCACACTGCCGAAATCTAAACAAAAATGTGGGCCTATTTATACCTCCCTTTCCTCCCCCTTTACTTAGAAAGCAAATAGCGTTAGGGGGAGGAGGGCCCTTATCTTAGTAGAGGTTGGGACTAAGGGAGAGAAGAAAAAAAAAACAATAACAACGAGGGAGGCTAGGGAACCGATCGACCCCCCTTAAAGCGGTGTACAGGGGTGCCCCCCAATCGTTTAGATACGATAAACACGTGTTTTCCATTAAGCGGTAATTTTCAGCATTGGAATCCAACATGGGTTTTTTTATGTATTTATTTCACATAAAAAAGCCGACGATTTAAAACAAATAGTCGTTGTTGGAGAAAATATGCGATGGTGAGAAATTTTATCGGTTGTTATTGGAATTTTCGTATGATTAAGTTTTATCAGACTGCAGGGCTTATAATGATGGTTTTCTGGGTTTTTTATCAGGTGCTTTTGCACTGAAACTAAGGAATTTGTCAAATTGTTTTTCCTTGAATACGAAAAACATTGGTATGAAACCTTGTACAATTGATACCAAACATTTTTAGTACACTTGGGTTTTTAAGTCAAAATTGAGTTTCCCGATTCATAGCCTATGTGTAGAGAAATACCCAAAATTCATAACCTCCAAACTTAAAAACTTGAGAATTCAAATTACTAACCACAATATAGTTTTCAATTTACATTTTTCCACAAAAATCCATTTGTAATGGACCATTTCCACGTGTCCGGAAGTGACCTCTGCACGTACTGACCCTGGATTCGACCTGACCTAGACCAAATATGCTAGACAATTGCTTTCATATATTGCATTGTTGGTAATACCCAACCTATTTGCGACCGGGACGCCACCTAGTGACCTGTGACGATAATTACAATAGGAAAGGCTATATTCACAGATGATTAGAGTAACAGTCAATTAAAGTTTTTATTAATATTAACGATGGCTAATGAATAACAAAACCATTATATTAAACCGAACTTTTAATTCTTAACATTGCCCATTGCAACCTGTAATTATAGCTGGTTTTAATTTCCCATTAAGCCAATCTACAAATGGTACAACTCAATATTTGATCGCCAATAGCTGTATCTTTTCAAATGATCATTAATATTTATAAAGGCTAACATCATCGCCTATTTATAGTAAAATATTAAACGTTCAGTTGACTTTCCTCGTCCTACTCTTCCAAAATAAAAAATAAATAATCATCATTAAAAAAAAAGCAAAGTTAAAAAAGTCCTTATTAAATCTTCGTCTTTTTAAATCCGTTCGGCCCTCAGCATCCCCGTATCATTATCAATTTATTTCCCAGATGTGTTTTAATTAGGCTTAATTCGGTATTTATTAAAACCTAATGGCATCTGTTAAGTGATGTCAATTATACAGAAGGGAGAAAAAAACGCCTGTTAAATTAATGCCTCGTAATTGTGATGTAACATGCATCATACAGGATGTTGGGCCATTTTTTTATTTTTAAAACAAACGGAAGTTTACGGGTTAAGTTGTGTTTTAGGCTTATTATCGTATGAAACAGTAGCTCTGCTGTTTACTATTTGGTTACGAAAACGACTGGAGCGCCCTCTTTGAATTAAGCCCAAACATTTCCGTTGAATGGAATACTCGGTTATTTTTGTTTAATTTTAGGAGGGATAAATGACCCTCGACCCTGGACTCGTCTCTCTCTTTCCCACGATTAATAAATTAAATATTTTCAATGTTATTCTATTCAATTGCATATCATTGTTAAGCACACTGACATTTTAGATAACAAAAATAAGAACAATGTCAATTTCCCATTGTCTTTTTTGTGCGCATCAAAAACACTGCATGATAAATGAAGTAATATATTTTACTAAGTCGGTATACTATGCTAGTAGCATTTTGAAATTAAATACATCTTCAAATGGGGACCATACATGGGGCAAACGGAATCAGGCTTCAACATTCGCCTTAAAATCGCATTGGCCTGCATTGTATATCCATGTTGAAAAAGTGAAGCCAGTTTGATCTAATTTTCAATCATGAATTTATTGATTCAGCCTTCCTTGTCAGTTTCCCTTATTACTATTACTTTGTGTGTGGAAAGTATAAAATTAAATAATTAATGAGATAAAAAAAAATTTCAAGTAATTGGTGCCCTTAAAAAAATAAAAATAATAACGGGGTGAATTTTATTTGATAGTTGTTAGACCGAAACCTTCTCGACTTAGGCAAGGTATACATTGTCGTTAAACACTTTTTTCTGTCAAAAAAACGTTAACGAAATCATGTAGGAAATGTCGCCATTGCTTTTGGTCAGGTGTTGAAATATTTAGGGAATGCGTCGAGGTAATAAAAGTCAATGAAAAAAACAGTAATAATAATAAAATTTGTCAGTAAAAAAAAATGTACAAAAAAAACAAACCAACAACAGAGGATTAAAGCCTAAGATGCATGACCCGTGTGCAATGAATGAAAAAAAATCCCACTTTTACGAGCTTTTTTATGTCCGAATTATCTAATCCAAAAAGTGGTAATCTTTTTTATTAGCTGTTATAAGTTTACGCATGCGCAAAAGTGAATCACAAGAAACTATTTCCAAGAATTTCAATTATTTGCATGCTCGTTGTGTGTTTTCTCTCTATCTGAAAGCATGTTTAATTTCTGGAATTTGGTTGCCATTGTTCGTAGTAGTTAACCCAAAAACCTAAACATGGACAACGAAAAACAAAAATAGGAAGAAACGAAAGTTTTACAGGATGTTTAAAAAGGTTTCCTGCGTTATTTTGGACACTTGTAATAGTAACGAGTTTTTGTAACGACTTAATTCTTTAAGATTTACCTTCAGCAGTTCATAGCAGAAAATGTGGTGGAAACACGATGTTTTTGAAAAGATGACAAGATGGCAGCCATAGGTTATTCGGAGAAGTAACGTGTCCTTGGGTGCCATCTTGTTTTGAAACGAAATTTTGTAATTTTGTATGCTAATATTGTAACAATGCCTTGTGTTAAATTTAACTTTTTAAGTTATTGTTTGTTAAAAAATTCCAACAAAATTCGAAAAACATTAGCTTTTGTTTTCAGCAATAATCCAAGTCTAGTTGTGTAAAATGTCTCAACAATGCGTCCAAAACCTTTTGTTGCTAAATCTTTTGTTTTTTGTATCCTGCAAAGTTTGGTTTCAGGCAGTTAGTCATTCTTGGAAAAATTAACTTACGTTCCTCATTTGACAAGAATTTATTTCTCCTAATTTCGTGCCGCATATTTAATCACATTTACTTTTTAAATGCGGTTTTAATTAAGATTGTAAAACGCCGTAATCAAGTTTAACCCAATTTCATGCATTTTAGGCGCTAGAAAAAAACTGAAAACGTGTTGTTTTTTCAAACAAAAATTTCATCAGCGTAATACACACTATGCATCGTTGCATTTTTAATAGTAGGACCAACCACAATGGGGAAAAGTCAAAACTGATCCTTTTGGTACTGGTCCCATTAGCCGAAAAAGGCTTAAAGGGTTTATGCATATTATGCATTATTTTGCTAGTTTGGTTATCCCGGAACGCGCTGTATTTTCCGTGCAAACAAGTAAATAAAATGACGAATTTTTTTTTTCAAAACGTGCTAATCTTATTTAGCCCGAATAGTGCGGTCTAACGCCCTACCTTTCTTATCAAACCCCAAACACTATATGTTCAAATATACGAAAAACTTAAAAATAAAGTTAGGCTTAGAAATTACAATATGAAATCTTTTTTTCAGGAATCCTTATCACTTGTTAGTATTTCACAATACATCCGCTGCTTTTGCATCCAGGCACTATTTCCCCAATAGATTTTTATTCTTTAAAAAAGTGTTCCCGTTTGGTAAACACTTTCTTATTCCTCCTGTTAACAATTTCATCAAAGGATACATTTTTTAGTTATTTTACATAATTTTGTGTTTTCGAGAATGGAAAACGGGTCTGAAATGTAGGTACTTTTGATATATATATATATTTTTTTTAAATCTAATTAAACCATATCTGAAAATCAATTAATTTGACATGATTGAAATTCGCGTGATTAACATTAATAATTAGAAACGCTTATTTTAGACGAGGTTACTTTCAAGGGTATTTACCAGAATTCTCGTTGACCATCAACGTTAATTGTTATTTTTTACACAAAGATGTTATCATTATTAATTGAAACAAGAAAAATCTGGTTTTAATCTGAGATAACGTTGAAAGGGGGTTAAACAAAACCCGCGTTAATCACTGATTAGGCTAATCGAGATTTTAGTGTAGCCCACCTAAACATCTATTGACCGACCTTCTGTTTTTATCCCCCATTCTTTTATTGTCCCATATCTGTAATTTTAAAATGTCAGACAGAAGTTTTATTAGACATTTTACTTTGATGTAGTGGATATCTGGCATTTGTTTAATTAAGATGTGGTCATAGGTTAATTAAATATCTTAATCGACGATTTACCTACGACTTGACAACCAAAAACGTTTGAAATTAGATTTATGAAGGGTTGGTTGCACTAAGCACCAATCAGGCAGAACTGAAAAATTAACGTCGCAGCATGCCAACACTTGTTTTAATCACCGATTAAATTAAACGTGTTTTTTCCATTAAGATTTATCAGTTACGATATGTCTTACTCACATTTAGTTGTCTAGTATATATGTTATAGCCTTTAATGTTGCATTCTCTATTATCATTCATTACTAATTTAGCTTGTAACAAATTCTGTTATCAAAAATAATCTATTTAATGCGTACATTTTTAGAAATTTCAAATTCTGTTTTCAAATTTTCTGAAAATAGAGCATGATTACAGAATATATTACGTTTTGGAGTAGATTTTACACAAAGTTTTGTGGAAATAGAACTACTGATGGAACCTGCCATCTTGTTTACGATCCAGGTTGCCATGGTTACGCTTATTTCGATCCTCGCGCACAGCACATGACCCGGTTTATCCAATCACGAACGCGTTCGATTTTCAAGTCAACGTTTGATCTCAAAAATTGACCAAAAAATGCTCGCGTTCGCCCCCTTTTTAATATCGCCCATATTGAACATTCCTGAATTGATGGATGTACAATCACCATTTTCTTATAGCCCATCCCTGATAACAAACATAGCCTTTTATCACCAAAACGCTAAAATTTCTCGTTGTTTCTCTTTTTTTAAAAGCCAAACAAGAACGAACTGGATGCTTATTTGTGCAAAACGGAGTGGCTGAGGCCACCCGAGTGTCAGCAGACTAAACCAAGGCGGGAAAGTGCTTCTCAGGTGGACGAGTTCTTCGAGGAGGAAGTGGACCCAAAGCTGGGCGGAGGTGGACCTTTGCATCCGCACCAGTTCCGCAACCTGCGATACGGCCATCACCACCCTCACCACCACCATCCTCACCACACCAACCACAACAACCATTCTTTGGCCTCTCTGCGCTTGTCGGGGGTCAACCAATGTGTGTCTAAAATGCTCACCAGCGTTTCCTTGTTAAACGACGACGACGTTTTCGTCAAGCCCATCAACCCTCCCATGCAGAACATAGTGCCCCTTCAACCCTCTTCAGGCGGCGTCCTGCCTACGGTGGCCCCCCCTCCGGACGCCGCCATCCTGGACGTGAAACCGACCCCCGGTTTGTACCTGTGGGAGGACATAGCCTCCAGTATCCGCAAACTTGATCCAGACAACGGTGATATGATCACAGAAATTGTTAGACCCATCACCATCAAAACGGAACCGTCCGAGTCCATGGCCCTTTCCCCGTGTCCCTTCACCTCTCCCAACAGCAACGTGGAAATCAAACACGAAAAATGCCCCAGTCCTATCGGAGGGGGTCTTCTGGTGCCCCAAGTGTCTTCCTCCTCCAGTGTCCTAACGGTGTCCCAGCAGCAGCAGCAGCAATATTCCAGAATGGTGCCGACGTACCAACCTTCAGTAGTGCCCCCCAGCGCCCAAAATGGCGGCCAGAGGTACAAGTTCACGAACTTGGGGCCGCAGTTCATGACCGCGGCCAGGGTGTACATGCCCCCCACTCCCCCCAACTCCGAACCCGGCAGTCCGTCCACTGAAAACTTTGGTATCGGCAGGAGGACCCCTCCCCCACCCTACCCACAAATGAACAATGGGGGTGCTGCGGTCGTACCCGGACTCTCCGACCCCTCCAATCACATGACCCAGATCACCATGAAGTACAATCGGAGGAACAACCCTGAACTGGAGAAAAGGAGGATCCATCACTGTGACTTTCCTGGTGAGTACCATCTCATGATGTACTTTCTCCTTGAGGGCGCTATACGGTTTTCCAAACTTACACTACTTGTTTTATGGATGACCCTAACCATGTTTTTTTTTTCCATTTTTAAACGGGGGTCTTGAAACAATGTTTTTTTGCGCTATTCATAACAAATATTACTGGTTTTATTATCATTTCAATACTTGTTATTGTTGTTATGGAAAATTTGGAATATGGCGAAAGATTTTTCCATGTTTGACACTACATACATTCTGTTATTGTTCTCGATAACCCAAATTGATATTAACATTTTGCGAACACCTGTGATTGTTTCGGTCAGTCTAGTCGTCGTCTAGCCATATGTCCTGAAATAGCCATAGTTTCCTCCATAGTCTAATCAAAGTTTCTAGCATAGTCTAGCCATTATTTCGGTCAGTCTAACCAAAGATTCTCTCATGGTACTCTTAACCAACGATTCTCTCATGGTACTCTTAACCAACGATTCTCTCATGGTACTCTTAACCAAAGATTCTCTCATGGATGGCACTCTTAACCAAAGATTCTCTCATGGTACTCTTAACCAAAGATTCTCTCATGGTACTCTTAACCAAAGCTTCTCTAATAGTACTCTTAGCCAAAGATTCTCTCATGGTACTCTTAACCAAAGATTCTCTCTCGGTACTCTTAACCAAAGATTCTCCCATGGTACTCTTAACCAAAGCTTCTCCCATGGTACTCTTAACCAAAGATTCTCTCATGGTACTCTTAACCAAAGCTTCTCTCATGGTACTCTTAACCAAAGCTTCTCTCATGGTACTCTTAACCAAAGCTTCTCTCATGGTACTCTTAACCAAAGATTCTCTCATGGTACTCTTAACCAAAGATTCTCTCATGGTACTCTTAACCAAAGCTTCTCTCATGGTACTCTTAGCCAAAGATTCTCTCATGGTACTCTTAATCAAAGCTTCTCTAATGGTACTCTTAACCAAAGCTTCTCGCATGGTACTCTTAACCAAAGATTCTCTCATGGTCTCAAAACAGTTTGCCAAAGATTCTCTCATGGTCTCAAAACAGTTTGCCAAAGTTTCAACAGTTGGCCATGCTAAACAAAACTAGGAAGAGATAAGAAATTATTTCATACTAAAGCTATTTTTAAATAGAAACTAAAATTAATATTGAAAACTATTGCAACGTTGTCTTGCAGGAAACTGATATTCCCAAACAATATTTACGTTTTGATTTAAAAGTAGAAATCGTGTCAACTTCGGCGGTCTCAAGACTTCCTCAATTTTTACGACTTTTTTCACTTTCATGTTTAATTTCCGATTGCGTTCCTATGAGTTTTGCAAGCTTTTCATATCAAGGAAAGGGAAGGAAATACACGTCCTGTGTTTGTGCAATTCTTAAAAAAGTTGCGATCGTGCAAATTCAAATTAAAACATTTCTTGCAAAACGTGTGATAACAAATCGTTTAGTTTTGTGAAAAACTGATTGTGATGCATACAAAGATAACCTAGATTGGTGTTCATGTGTTACACACGAAAACGTAACAATTCCATAAATGAACATTCAATAAAAATTCAAATTCGAAGCGTTTTGAAAAATATACACTTAGTCCTTAGTGATATTTCTTACACTCTTTATATTAAAACAAAAATATTCACCAAGTTTCACAGTATGAAAATAATATATTCAAGTAAAAATCTTCGAAAACCGTATTGAATTTAAGATTGAGCAAATGCTCAAAATCTGATTAGGTCAACATTTTCAAATGCGCTCCACCCTAATATGATACGAAACATTGTGTCTAATTTTTAAAAGGAATCGGGTATCGCCATTTTCATTAATTTTATCTTGTTTTTCGATATGTAGGTTGCTCGAAAGTCTATACGAAAAGTTCACACCTGAAAGCGCATCAAAGGATCCACACAGGTGAGTAAAAGCTCAGTTTACGAAAATATTAAATTCGAGTGTGTGGAGATTTCAAATAGGGAGGAAAAAACCAAATTGGTGAAAATTATACCGTGGGCACACAATCGAACACGTGCCCACCCCCCACGGAGTACAATTTGGGCGTGAAATCGGACCCCGGACAGAAATTCTGGGGAAAAACAATATCGCATAAAAATCCGCAGATAAATCTGTTTTGCGGATAAAATTTCACCGGGGTGTATTTGAGGGGGTCAGCTCAACAGATAACTGCTACAGATAGGAAAATGGGGATGGACAGAAAATGCGTAACGATATGTCAAAATAAGAAATGAATCATGTAGTAGCATAACACATTTTCGGAGCATATGCTTCAAAACTCGAGCATTTGTATCTCGGTTGAGCATCTGCTCTTGGGAATCAACACTACACATGTCCATTCTCACCTCTTGACACTCGTTTTCGGAGCAAATGCTTCAAAGTACGAATAACTCATGTTCTGATGTTGAGCTAAGGCTTATTTTATTAATTCTTTACTCTTTGACCCTTGCTTGAAATTTGTGAAGTGAGCAAATGCTTCAAAATAATTCATGCTCTGGTGAGCTGAGGCTTATTTTTTAGGAGCATAAACTTTTATTTTCAATTTGCTCTTTGACCCTTGCTTCAAATTTGTGATGTGAGCTAATGCTTCAATTTTACATTGTTTTCCCCATTACCTTTAACAGTGAGCAAATGCTTCAAAATCGCAATTATTTTACCCACTGAGTTTTGACTAAATTTGGGTGTCCCTATTGTTTCACTTTAAATTGTTTGCCCTCCGTGGGCGTTGTAGGACCCTGAATTAAATTACTCCTTGACCTTATACTCCCATTTTTCATCTTCAGTCAATTTATTATTATTTCTCACTCCAAAAAAAAAATGGGTTTTGCAAAACGATATCTTGAGTAGAAAATATTAAGTGTTTATCTCCACTGAGGTGGATACTGTATCAGTATTCGTGGGATAACCCACGGAGGGTCAAACAGCCCCCATTTCACCAACTTTTTTTTTTTGGGAGGGAATGGGGACTAGAAAAGGGAATAATTGTATAAGTCGTGGTCAATGGTCAGCCCTTAGGGTATAAGAGGGAAGAAAAGAAGTTGGGACTATTTTGTAGGGCAGATGGCGACGTAATCTTACGTCAATAGGCTGCTTCTGATGTGGAATAATCTAGATCTCGAAAAACTAGGTTAAAGGTCAACGTGGACAAGGATATTTTTCCTACCTGAAATTTTTCATTTTTCACTACCAAAGGGGTGAATCCCATCTGCTGAGATAGGTTACGTCTTAGGCCTATGGTCATATGGTCCAGGTGGTCAGTGAACTGTGGTTCTAACTGCTCTTTGTGACCAACCTGTAAAAAAGTTAACAGTAGTTTAGATTATTTGTGCTATGAGGCGCTCTATATAAACAAAATCTAAAATACATTAAACTTATGAATAATTTTAGTTAAAGATGAATGTAATAAACATGGACGTGAAAGCTATAGGAAACAAATTAGTTTATTCACAGTAATTTGGGCGGGAAATCAGTTCCTTGCGCTTGCGCACATCCACATCCGCCAAAATCAACGCTTCCGGTAGTAGTAGGCAAGGAGTTTCCTTAATTGTTTAGATTATGTCGAATGACAATCCTATTAAATACAATGTATTTAATTAAAATAAATTGCTTCATTTATTAGCAACAACTGAGCAGATTAAGATTTAATCCTTAGTTAATGAAGCCATCATATTGATATTCGTGAGGAAAACATGACATTCGCAGACAGGTAGTGTTCGGAATAAAGTTTTGCTAAATTTCGTGAAAATATTGCCCTTGAATTTAACATGGGACGACAGCAGGAAATATCAAACAAAAAAGTTCTGGTTTTTTAAGACATTGCCACACTATACCTTTACTTATGTTGTTTGGAGAGTTGTATTGTTAATCCTGGCCATTAGGCCATAAAATAAAAGTTTTTGGGGGAGAGGGGGAAAACGTGACTGGGAAACAGTTTTGGCACTTAATCAGAGGAATTTCCCTTGCCTTACGATCGTAATACACGATAAAAAGTACACCTTGTTTGTTGGACAACAAATGAAAATGCGTTCCTAGGTGCGATACGAAATCGTGGAGAAAATTTGAAAAATTATGTCCAAAATCCGAATAGCTGGCCAATTTACTCGTCAAAAAACTGTTCGTTTTACACCATTTAACACTCACGTAATTTCTAAGGAGGTCGAATGCCCTGGGATTCAAAAATTATCAAAAGCTTATTCTTAGAAATTGTTAAGTGAACGTTGAATTCTTTTTGATGCACCCTACATCCTGCATAACATGTTTGGAGATGTTTAAAATAACTTGTGGACAGTTATTCCAAAATATACATGTTCTGGATATTCTAGTTTAAATACACATCTTCTATATCTAAAATAAATACACATATCTTTTAGACATGTTTATTACAATATTTACAACTAAAGTAGGGATTTGAAAAATTGTTTTGTGTAGAAACATGTTTAAACATGACTTTAATATGTTCATGACAACTATCCAAATGTTACAATACAAAACTTAAATACAATAATTTACTTGTATATTTAAGTTGAAATTTCTCCAAATTTTCCGTTTTACAGATTTAACGAAGTTTTCAATTTATAAACACAACATTTCGTACACATTTTCTGATAAAGTTTCGTAATAGAAAATGTAACAATTTGTTCGTAATGCAAGATGAAACAAAATTCCAATTCATGAAATGTGTAGTCTTCATTGTTTAAATAAAATTTCATAGCCGTGTTCAACTTTTTTTTTTTTTGCGTACAATTTTGATGAAATTTATTATCATCATTGGAAAACATGTCGAAATCTATATAGTATTGCAAAATAATTTTTCCTCGTTATCTCTGAATTAAAGTAAACTAATAAAATAACCAGCTTTTTCGGAATTTATAATACAAACTCTTCTTTGGGGGTATGCCATTCATTTGAAACAAGAAATCTGTTTACAAATGCAATTAGGAAATTATCGATATGCCTAATTATTGGTCCTGACAGGTGGCCACCCAAATGGCAATTAAATAGCATGATTTTTGGCTGGAAAACAACTGCTGTCACATCACCCTGCAACAATTCCCCTCCCATAGGCCTATTTTGGGAGGAATTCTAGGAGGCTGGTTGAATATATTTTGCATATTCCGAACGAGTTAAGTTGTTCTGTAAAAATGTTTTAAAAATAATTGCTCCACTTCTCCTAAAGTTGTCTGTGTGTGTTCATTGGAAAATTAATGCCTGCAATTAGTACTGCTTAAATAAAACCTGAAAATAAATATAACAATTGCGAAGGCCTGAATTTGCAATGACCCATGACCCATTTATGTTTTGCGGGCCTCTTAGCTGCTACGATGGGTTAAGTTTGGTTGAAACAAACAACTTATATGGCAGTACAAATTATTCTTTTTTTTTTTTTTTGCCTTTAAAATTAGACCATGCTTCACTTTTCTAGCATGAATGTGCAATACGAACGAATGCAGTTTTCAAGCGAGAAATGATGCTCTATTTTAAAAGTGCTTCTTAAACACAGCACATTAGTATGTGGAAGTCTTACCACGTTGACAAACTAACTGCTCAACCGCTCATCTGCCAATTCTCATAGTTAACAGAAAGGTCGTAATGTGGAGAGCTTAACCTCGTTTAGGCAAAGTGAATGATTTGTGAAACAGGATTTTAGTCATTTCGGCTAGTGGTCACTATGTGGGGTCCGAAGCGTGTTTCGGCCATCTTTGTACTCGTTAGTGGGGGGTGAAGGAGGGGGTCTCCCACCGATAGTGATACTCAGGAAGTTCTGGAATTTTCAACTTTGAGTTTTTTTCCCGAGAAATGTGGAAATCTGATGAGACTTTTTTTAAATGTATTTTCAGGGGAAAAGCCATATAAGTGCCAGTGGCCGGAATGTCAATGGCGATTTGCCCGGTCCGACGAATTGACCAGACACTACCGGAAACACACCGGAGCCAAACCGTTCAAGTGTCATGTGTGTGAGCGCTCATTCGCCAGGTCCGATCATCTGGCCCTTCACATGAAACGTCATCAACCCAAGAACAAATAGAACTTTTGACCCCATCCCAAACATTACGTCATCATTTATTCACTTCACCAGCATTCCAGGAGTTAATTCATAAGCATTGAAGAGAACAAACAAATAAACGTTTACAGTGCGCATAGCAGTCCGTCCACGGAAGTGACGTCATAGCCATACATTCACGTGCCAAAAGGAAAACAAAGCTAATACAACGTTCTTCGCATGTCCAGAAACGCGAATGATTTTGTTGTTCGGGTTACTTCTTTTCTTAAGTAGTTTACGCGTTAGTTTCGATACGTGTAACATTCTATGTTAACCCATGAGATACAGCGCCATCTATGTTGCGTTTTGTGCCATCACACAGCCATTCCAAAACTACACTGATAGTTTTAGTTTTATAAAAACCATGTAAACTTCAAAAGTATGTTTTAACCTGTGATGCTAGTTTTGTAAAATTTTATATTTTATTTTTAAGTAACTATGACAAGAATTCAAAATCGAACGCGATTAAAACTTATTTTCAAATATTTGTATTAATTCATGAAGAAATAAAGTGATGTTTTTTGGTAAAATTTTAAAACTCTTAAAATGTAAGTAAAATTTTTTATACTGATGAGCGATTTATTAAACAACATTAATCTCGGTTTAATTTTTGGTGCAACCAACGTTAGATCACTTGAGCGAATATAAAATGTTCTCATATCGAAATAATTACTTTTGTGCATGTGGGAATGTACATAATTCGAAGTTAGTTTTTTTGTAAAAGTTTTTCTAATTTAAAAAAAAAACAGTAGGTATGTCACATTGCATTTTTTATTTTTTATTTTTTTTTTTGGTCGTTAAAATGACCAATCTTTGTTTTGTGTCGTTGAATGTTAATAATTCGTTGTTAAATTGCCATATCAAAATTTTTTTAACTTTTTAGTAGTAAGTGAATTAACACAATGCTCTAATTTTTAGGGCCAAATTTCAGTGAACACACGAAACAAAACTAGTATTGTTTAAGCAGGTATTAGCATTCTCGCCTCATTTTTAAGACTCGAATTAATGAATCCTAACTAAGAACTCACTAAGTATTGATGCATACTATGGAGCAATCCCATTTCCTATTAAACTATAATTAACTTAGGATCTAACATTTGTACAATTTCTATTTTAACAAAAAATTCAAAAAGTGTTCAAATGACATAACATTTTTTATTAAAAAAAAAACATGTTAAGTTAATTCCACTAAAGATAATGGCGATTACATTTTTGATAAAACCAGATAATATGACGACTTTAATTCGAGTTCTTAATTGAAAAATCATCCCCACTATAGGTATTTTATGAAAAGTACAACACATTTAAAAATTCTCATTACTAAAATGGTGCTGCTATCAATCTCTTATTTAGGAACAGTATATATTTACGATACATTTAATTAGAAATATACGTATTATTAATGAAACACCGGTAATTATAGATGAAGGGTGAAGATACCATTGAATTCACATGGTTGCCCCAAGCATTGATTAGCGTAATTGGCGATTAAACCCAATTACCTTTAACCAATCAGAGGCTACTCGTGCAGCCCAACGATAATTGTGCATTTTTCCAAGATAAATTAAAATCAATTAAATATTTCCGAAGTTGCCAAACCGTATTTTAGTCAGTAGATAGCCATGCGCAGTGCGCAAAAACACGACACGTTTAGGCGTTTCAAGATGGCCGCCTTGCAGATGTCTATAG
>JAQGAE010000626.1:0-32448 GCA_034696685.1 Julus scandinavius | reverse complement strand
ACAAACATTGGTTGGCCATGCATTCATTTTTGATGAAAATGAGCATCCTCATTTGCACCAAAATGTTTTGCCTTGCATGCAGAACATGAATGAAATAGATGGGTGTGGGGCGTGAACTCTGGTCAGCTAAATTTTGAGGACCTTTTGGCATTCTTTTCCCTAAGTGCTTTGTTGTAAGTTGTTTAATAAACTGACCAGTAGTAATGTCATTGTTGGTGTCAAAGACAAGTGCTTTAGATAAGCAAGCATATAATGCGTTTGGAATAGATATCTGCGTGAAGAGCTGTGTATGTATGTATGTATGTGTCAAGCTGGAATTATTTATTGGGGCAAGTTGTGTAAAAAAAAAGGAAGCGCTAGATATTATTGGCTTGGATTCATGTACTGCTAGTGTTTTGCTTCATAATTTTCTATGTACTGCATGCAGCGAGTCGTCGCTTGTCAATATAGAATATGGAGATGCCTCGCTCTTGCTTGATTTATATCTAAATGTGCGGTGCTGTTAGCTCTCGTGCTCATGTTTTGTTTTTAAATTTTGTCTGCAAATCACGTGATTACTGCTGGCAGACAAGTCTTTTGGGATGCAAATGCTTTGTAAGATTGAGTAAGTCGGCTTGGTTTTAAACCAAAGTTGCTTGCCTTACCACTTTTCCCTTCATTGAATGATGGAATAATTGATCATTTCATGATTGAAATTTGTCTCGGTGAAACAGCTTTGCTTCATAATTATTGGACCTGTTTCTAAGGTGTGCGATTTTATTTGCATTTCATATTTCAAAGGTTTGAAGAAAAAAAATTCAGTTGATTACTAAATTTTGCCAAATGAAATTGTACGATTGTAAAATTTTCGGGAAGTTTTCTCGACAACTTTTCCAATTTAAAAAAAATGAGCTACTTTAAATTTGAATCTGTTTGTGCGCACCTTTCTTTATTGCACCCTTTAAATCGTTTTTTTCTTATTTCAGAGCGTAAGCCATGGCAACCGAGAATTCGAATGTGAAGTCCGAGTCTTAGTACATCAGAGCCATGCTGGATGCATTATTGGAAGAGCTGGATTTAAAATAAAGGAGCTGCGGGAGGTAGGCACAACTTAAATAATTTATATTTAAAATGTATTCTTTGGATACAAATTTCCAGTGATGAAATATTATTTGTGTACAAAACGTCATACATATGGAAATATTCTGTCTCTGAATTATTTTCGTAACAATATGCCATAAGATGAGGCTTGACAGATAGTTAATTAACAGAAATTGAATGCTAGGCTTTTGTGGTTGTTTGGTCTCGTACCTAAATTGACACGGTTTTGTTATTGTTGGGAGTCTTCTTAGTATTTTTGTTTACTGCATGATGCATTAGCAACATAATGAAACCTACTATAACTAGGGATGACCCAGTGATCTTTAAGATCCTGTTGTCAATATATGCAATAACTGACAGTGTTTAGTTCGGTTAATGTCTTTACTGCAATCCAGCTTGGGCATACGTTTCAATAATTTGATTTGCAGCATATGTCAAATAGCATAATTCATTTGAGGGCAGGCATTGCTATTTGACACTTTACCCAATGATAAGCTACAATTTCAACGATTTATTTTAGAAAAGCAGATTTTCCGTAACATAAATCTAGAAATCAAGCGCGTTGTCTGTTGGCGAAAGACTTCTCGCATTTCACCCAAGCAGCCCTTCTTGAGTTTGCATTCTATTTGTTCGAGGGGTAATAGAACTAAAGATTGTCCGAGGGAAAAAAAACAACGTTGAAATGTGAGCAAAGCAAAATTAGTACTGATTTAATGGGAATTTGTCGTGGTTCAAATTCTTCACGCGTCCAATAAGAGTGATGGGAGATTATGTGAGAAATGGGCTTCTTGTGAAATCAAATACCTGACTATCAATTGAAAATATAACGTGTCATCGCAGCATAATTTTTCACTAAAACTAGCTAAAATCATCAAATTCTCCCAGTTTGTTGGCTCGTGTTTCTAAACTCGATTAGCTTTCTTTTTTTAGCGATGAATATCCAGTTGGTTTTGTTCAAACATTTCGCCGTCGTTTTAATGCTAGTTCACAATTTACTTCTAAAATCCACGTAATTAATTAAGATAATGCGATTCGGAGTTATGGATTGAAGCTTTGAGGGCGTTGTCCTCAGATTATTTGGCAACTCTTGAAGTACTCAAGATTTTTTCTCTAAATATGTAGTTGGTGTCGTACTCCGTAGTCAAAACTATTGTAGTGTGGAGTGGTTCTGATTGACTTTTCTTTGCATGTTCACAATGCCGCCATAGAATCCCGAATTTTGTTTGAGATTTTGAATGCTACGGAAATATGGCTGTAGTGGTTGGTTTTCCAAAGTTCTCAGTTTAAGTATGTGCAGGTGATAATCTGTGGTAGGGTTGTTGTGAAATTCTCTGTGTGCTTTTTGAAATTCATTATGTAATTAACATTGTTCAGTTACACCGTCTGTTTATGTAATTTTCAAGTTACATCCCACTAATAGCGGGAATGTCGCTATTCATTTGATATTAATATCGCATTCTCTGGTTCAAAAGGGATGCAGAAAACGAGAAGCCCCAGCCGAATGCGAACCTGCCACACCTAATTGGCTGCCTTGTCTGATATTGTCATAAACTAACTATGCACAACCCCGTCTTATCTATAAGCACTCTGATTATAATCTTTCATAGGCAGTTTTATGGCATGAATATGGGCGGTGGCAGCATTGCGTGCTGACGCTAATTTTAGCGACGGAACTTTTCAACACAAAAAAGTTCATCAGTTTTCATATCTAGGCCTAAAAGGTTTTTCATCCCCCATTATTCATTGTAAATCTTATCATTTTGTTCGTTTTATTGCTATCGCAGTATGCAAGGCTTATTGAATCGTGTATGTGTACTGGGCTGGGCTCAGCATTGCATTGGATGGTGTTCAGAGAGGTTGGAAGCTGCTGGTTTAGCTTTGCTGCAATGAATGGAATTGTTTAACATAACAATTTCGTTGCAATTTCAGTCAGTTAAAACTGTTGTAGAACGTTCTAAAACTTTACTGCAGTATTTTATAGCTGTGCAATATGGATCTTTGGCTTCGGTGAAATCCTATAACATTCCTGCTGTCAAAGGCTATTCTGCCCCCTACGTGAAAGTACTTTTTATTTAACAATCCTCGGCATTAATAAAGAAATGCCATTTTAACAGTTAATTTTTCACTATTTTTATGAGGTCATAATGGTCTCACCAGCTCCAACAGTTTCACACGATAACAGTAAAAATTGCACGACAACGCCTTGTTTACAACATCATTCCTTGCTCGAAAGAATGTCTAACATACTCTCAATACTTTATGAATGCTCATCTATTATTTTTTTGGAAATTAACTATGGTATCATTGGACACGAATGATAGTCAATTATCGAGTGACATCTGTTGTCAAAATAAAGGCAATGATTATTGCCTTGTCGGTCTACCTTGTGAAGGTATTCATTTTGTGCAGATGTTGGAAATATGGAAGCACCGTAAGCAAATTAAATTTAATCGAAAAGACTAGACAGGATACCTGTCAGTATGCAGTCGTCAAAGAAATGACACGAAACATGCACAGAGCAGAGGCATATCTGTTTTTATGTTTCCATGTCATGAATGTTGCTTTTGCTGTGTGAACTAGCTTACTGTTACAACTTCGTGCCAATGAGTTTAATCAACTGATTGGTTTCCTGACTGCCCGAAGTCATACAAGAGTGCAGTTATGTTTTAAAATACTTGTACTGCATCTGGATGACAGTGGTGTTTTTGCTGCTTCAAATTCACCACTCTGTTGTAGCATAATTCCCATGGTTTCCATGGAAGCGTTGCTAGCGACAATGAGGTTGCCTACCTTTTGGGTGTGGTCTGTGCAAATGGCATGACTAGTTAATGCTGCTGAAGCCCAGCATGGCACAGCTCATCACAGAAATTTAGGGATTAAATGTTGCAGCTTTGTGCACGTGTAAATGAAAAACCAATTTGGGCAAGGTGCAGGAAAAGAGGATCGTTCATTTTGGCGGAAACCAAGAGCAGGGAGAGCCGCCGCGACCATTGAAAGTAGTTGGTCTCACGGGAGATCTCTGCTTTTAATTATTAAAGTTTGAAATTGATAAACAGTTTTAATACAGTGCCGCTGGTGAAGTTGAGCGGAAAACCACATGCCACGGAATGTGAAGGAAATTCATAGCACTATTATCTCAAGTTATAATAATTCCGAGTAAGACTCCTGAAGCGTCTGGGCTAATCTTAGCAGGACTTAATACTATTGCGTATACAAATAAAATCTTTGTAATGTTATTTTTTAACGGATACGGGAAGTAAACGAATGAGTGCATTGTATTGTATATTTTCATTCCTCGTAAACTTCCCATTAGATTCTGGTTTCCTTCTAAGGATTTCACATCCGAGACAACGTTGCCGTAGTTTGATATCCGCTATTTTATCCGACAATGCTTATAAAACCTTTTTTTTTTCTTGTCTTGTTAAATCGTATGCAGTGCATAATAAATGCAGTCTGTTCTAGTCATAAGTAATCAATAACCGTCTGCAGATATTGTGAGTGTAGCCAAAGTTGAAGAAGTACAAATTCCATCGTCTTTACTGCGTTTAGTACATGTTGAGGTGTTGTTTGCATGGTAACAAACGCTGCATCATCGTCTTTAAAATGTTACTATGATAGATAAGGCCATTTGTTTTATTAACGGGGAATTTGCCCATTTGCAATGTGCGCTATATTGCCCAGACTAAACCTCAAAATCACAGTCTATTTGGAAAAGCGTTTGTATTTGCTAAGCTACATCATGGGGGCAGTTATTGATATTGACCAATGCGATTGCTAGGATGTAGGCGACCACTCCAGGTTCTGGAGTTTTGACAGGTCAATGCGCTATTTCAATTCCGTTTGTCAGCTGCACTTTCCTCAAGTTAGTTTTGATAACTAAAGGCTACTGATGGTGGGTTTGATCACTGCATACCGCTTGGAAATGTGGAAAATTATTGATCTGACAATCGAGAAAAGTAATGGAAATAAGTGCAGTCGATAGCTTGGGACTAGATTAGGACTAGAAGCACTTGTGAGGGTGGGTACAGTATCTCATGTGTACAAATGCTGAAATTCACTTTTGAAATTTCTTGACTTTGTGATTTTTCTGTATTTGGGCACCGGCAAAACCTAAAATAACATCAGGTTCTAATTGCCCATCACAGTTTGGCGTATGACATTTTTCAATTTAAATTCAAATCTGATGAGCAATAAGGGCACCGTGCATATTTAACCCGCGAGACACATTCCACGTGCCCTTTCGCTTTTGCTCATTTCAGGTAATTTGGTTAATTGTATGCGGGTAGAAAAAGTCGGATGCGTTTTGTCTAAAAATAAACCCTTTTGGATTCCCAGATTCGATTTTTCTGGCAAGCGTATATCTGCAATGCCAAAGCCCTCCGAATGGCTCTCTCTGCTCCGAGGTATATTACGCGTTGGACTCCTGCCTTTTTAATAATGCAAGGTTGTTCCATTATATAATTTGAGCTTATCGAGCTTGTGGTCTTTTGTTTAGCACTTGGTGCAACATATACAACAACGATCTGCGTGATCTTCCGAGTGCTCGTACGATGCATTGTGCGTGCTTGCTGCTCGTAGTGTAGTACACCCTCTCTCTCTCTCTCTCTTTCGATGCTTGCAATGGCACGATGAGAACCATCCTCCCTGGCACAAAAAAATGAGAGCTGTCCAATATCGAGAAAATGAAGCCAGATAGATGACGAAGTGAGAGATAGGGAGGAGGGGTAGGTTCAACCATTGCTAGGGAACACCTGTCCTCGTGTGCCTTTGGCTGGGGTTACTACTCTGGAAGGTAGTTTTCTCTTGTCAGACTTATATTTGGAATTGTGTAACAAAGGCGCTTTCATGTTTCTGAGCCCTTCCTACAGTGGTGTTGGGATTTTTGTTGCCTTAATCGAATGGATGATTATGCCATTGTTATACTACACCCTTGTTGGACAAGAAGCCAGTGCAAGACTGGGTTGCACTGCAACAACAAAAAAATCCGATGTGTTCTGTACGGCAGAGGGTGTTCACCGGTGATGCCTAGATGTAATTAAAAATGGATATCCGTTTTCCATTAGAAAACATGGTAGCTAATGCAAGGTAAGCTATTACGGTGCAACATCCGATTTCCTTCTCTTATTTCCAGTTGGAAGGCATCTTCTGGCACTTAGTTCCATTTTAAAAATTTTTTTTTTTAGTTCAGTACTATTACAGAAATTAGCTGGATTGCTTTCACGCATATTGCCTCGTGGCTTTTTTTTATGACAATGGCAGATCACATTTGCAGGATATTCTGTAGCGGTGGATTAAATATATCTGCTCAAGTTTAACAGAAAGGGGGTTCTAACTAGCCTCGTTCTAACGAACTAGATGTACTGGTGAATCCTGCACTTGACCGTTTTCACTCGGACATACTGGATTATGGAAACCAAAAAAGTGCCCCAAACCATCAGATGATTTTGATATTTTTCATCTGACTCTGATAATCATGACCACATTGGTTTTGGTTTAAAAAACAAATGCAGTTTATAACCAATTTGAAGGTTGTATCAAGAAATGTGTCGTTAGGATGTAGTCGCTCTTTTCAACTCAGGTAGTTTATTAAATACTAGTTGGCTTTGGTAATTGTACCCTTTTTGAATTTTTGAAAGAATAATGGTATGCATTTTGGTTAATATGACGTGCTAAGTTGTAGGAAGATTATTACTGTAAATTGTAGTTAAGGGAGTTGGGGCTTTAAATATGTAATGTTGCATCCATATTTTTTTTCTCTTAAATAAATAGTATGAGCTGCAGGGAAGAAAAAAAAATACTGGAAAATATAAGGGCTATTTGATAGTATGCATGTAATGGTTGTATAGATTTACTCCTTAGCAGCAGAGATCCACCCATGAATTTATCAATACAAATTTAATAATGCTAACATGATTCAAAAGTTATTTCAAGCAGCATATTGTGCTGCTTCAATTGAAATGTGAAGAACGTATCGATGTTTGATGCATTTTTTTGGGGAAGAGACCACCATTGAAGTGCCTTCCTTGCCTCTTCTCTTCAGAGCCACTCAATCTGTATGAAATCTTCCTTTTGGTGTAACTTGAAATCAATAGTGTATAGGGTTATTAGGGCATTATGCGTGCAGGGAAATTTTGATGTTCTCTGCATATTCATTTCCCCCCTTCTGCTGCATTTTTTCCCACAGCTTACTTTGTATGAAATAGGGCTATGTCAATCATTGTTCCAATCACCATTCACGTCTGTTTCATCCTCGGCTTGTCTTTGATTATCCTGAACATTCTAATAAGATTTGCTGGCAAATGGATTCTCTGTAAACGTACTTGTAAAATTGATCCACCATTGCATTGTAATGCAACGTTTTCAATCGCCTGCTTGATGGGGCTTTTTTTGTGCATTATTTTGAGGTTCTGGTTGGTTGTTTGCTTTCTAAAATCGTGGTCTTGTTAAAAATGAGACTTAGCTTCTGCTTGTTTGTACTTGTGTCACTTAGGAAATCTAGACAATGTCATGGAAGCATTTCATTGGCAAAAGCAAAATCCGAGGATGTAAGTTTTCCTAATAAATGTCATGGCTTGGGCTTGACAGTAATGGCAGATTTATCAATTTAACATTGTATGCTCTGAGATTTTGAGGCTCACGTTTGATGTAACTGCCTTTCATAGTGGTAATTTGGACATGCGTGAAAATTATTCTTGTCATAGAACAGTAGTGTTCAGCTCCATTTATCTGGTAACCAAACAATAAGCAGGTGGTGATAGACAGGCCACATTGAATAAAAGCCATCGATGTTGTCAGCTTCTGAATTGTGAATACATTTTTCTGGCGACATGTTTCAAATATGGTCGCCATCTTGCTTCTTCCCTTGAAATTTTTTTATCATTACGAGCAGTTTTAGTAGTTATTTTATTGTATGGGGGATTGGTAAATATCAATAATTACTCAATGCTTTATGCTTTTAATCTATCTACCTTAGTGTACTTTTTGTACGACAGTAAATTTAAGACGTGCTATTGAATTTCTAAGTTAACACACCCTGTTACGCCTCTTGTATAACATCATTATAATGAACTTAAAGGTGTGTTCATATCAGCATGTAACCATTTTTTAATTTTGTTCGGTGAAGCCATTTTTGTTTTCATACGAAGCCAGGTTTGTTTGTAGCTGCCTGTTTTGAATTTGTTGGTGGATTTACCATGAAATTCATCTGCTTACACGAATTACTATCTGTGCTTATCGTACCTCTAAGATTGCCTTGGAAATCGCGTTGAGGCTGTTCACCGTACTCATTAAGTGATGGCAGAATCTAATACACAACAAAGATGGTTTTACGAGACATTTTATGGGGACAGAGTTTTATTGAAGGAGATAAAGTGGCCCAACGCACGCTGAAGCTCTGCAGGGGTCGCTAAATAAATCTAGAACTCAATAATGCGCTGTTCAACATATTATTTCGTAACCTTTGAAGTAACCTATTTGTGCAAGAGCCCTGCATCTTTATGACAAATATTTCTTTCGTGCTCCAAGCCTAAATTTAAGCCGCGTTTATTGCTTTATAATGGTATGTGAAAACAACCAGATTCCATATCCCACGTGAACCTGAATAGGGATGTTCGATTTGAAAACTGGTGAAAATTTGAATCTATATATAATATGTATCTAATGTTTTGCTCCATTAAAGCTGAACTTCTCTCCAGATCAATTTATTTCTTAAAGTCTACAAAAAAGATCCAGTTTGCGTGTGCGATTATTCGTGAATCTAAATAGATTATCTTATTGTCAATTCACTAAGTATGCTTGGCTGCTTTGAATAGCTAATAAACTTGGTAGTGGATGTAATAAAGAGGGAACGTTTTCCCCTCACCTTTATTACGCATGGTTTTTTCACTGTTGGAGTTCACATGAGTGCAGTATTAAAAATTGCATTACATCGTGTTTTCTAATGAAATGATAAATTTCTATAGAGCTAGTCTACTGTCTAATTTTTCTTTTACATGAAAAATTAGTTTTCGTGTGCATATACTGCATTAGTTGCAGAATAACGGGGAGGGACAAATCAGCAATGCGAACAAAAACTGTCATAGCAACCAGTCTTTCGTGCTAGGAATCTGCTTTTAAAAGATTTTAATTGCTAATTATGGCTCCACCCATCGCATATATTAAAAATAATGCAGTTTCAATTTAGCTAATTGATAGCAGCGCTTCTGTAAAGTTCTAAATAACCTTTAGGCAAGGCACATTTGTTTAAACATATTTATCGTGACAAATTATATTCACATCAGTTTGGAGGGAATTTTGACAGGTGCAAGATTTAGTTTACGTTTGCTAACAATTATCTACCAGGCAACTGCCATTTGTGAATTCAGCACTAGTGTAGTGCTTTTAGACAGGATGTCCGTTGCTGCCCACCAACAATTATAATATTTTTTAGAAAATATAGACACCCACTCTTATTGCTATCCAGACAAAAATATGCCATGTTAATAACTTAAAACCTCAGTTATGCTGGGTTAGGTCTCTGGAGTTCTTGTCACTGTTTGTAGTAGTTTTGAGATTTAATTTTTATTTACTTGTTTGGAAGGGTATCAGAATGGCATAATTTGTCAAAGTCACTTAACCAAAATCAACTTGTTAGAGAAAATAGCAAACGGTGAATGTGTTATTGGATATTATGGCAATTTTAAAATAATGCACTTTGCACAATTTAATTTAACATAGTAAATTGTCTTTGTAAACTAATGTTGGGAACACCTTAATCTAATTTCAACCACCAGCGTGAGACCTCATGAGTCTAGCATCAAATCAATTTCTGTAGCTACGTGTTTTAACATACAAGCCCTCTTTTGTGTAGCAGAAACATTGTGGACCAGCCATTATGTGCCTACAGTATTCAATCGATGTTTAATTTTAACATTTTGTGTCTATGTCATATTTGTTTAGTTAATGTTTGCTCGTTGTTCTTTTTCCCCTCCAGCAAACCGGCGCCACCATTAAGGTATACAGCCAATGCTGCCCCCAGTCGACAGACCGTGTGGTACAACTTGCAGGAAAACCAGAAGTGGTGGTCGATTGCCTTCGCCAGATATATCTCCTAGTCGAGCAGGTAATATTTAATTCAACAGACCCTTATTAACAGTCATTTTTACTGTTGTTGTCGGGGACGCATTACAGTAAATTTGCAGCTGCCCGCTTTGGCTTATTTGAATTTCCTCTTTGGTTTTCCAGAGTACACTAATTTGATTGCACCTGTTCCCTCTTTATCCCCTCCCCCATCATCTCCCCAGTCAGCCTCCTGTCATTTGTTAACTTTTCCATTGTTACATTGTTTTTCCTACTCTGTTGTCAGTAGATAACATTGCTAGGGCAGTCGATGGTAAAACGCCATCTGCTTTATCGATAAAATAATGAAAACACAGCAAAATGCTTCGTTGTGAAGAAAAAAAGCCTTCTTGATTTTTTGATGGCTAATTTTCTCGTCATTCCCCCTTTGCTCTGCATTTTGTTTGCTTAATTTGAAGCCCGAGTTGCAAGAGAAGCACGCATGCATGCACTAATTAATTTGCTGTAATACAATTTTCGTGTCAGGGGTCATTATAGGAGTTATTGCAAATCAACTTTTCCTTCGCGTCTTTATTAATTAGAAGAATATTGTGCAATTTGGTGGGTGTTCTTTACGGGGACTTTGATATTAAAACCTTAGTGCACGAGGCACGATTAAAGAGGGGAAATTGTCGAGCAACTCGCTGTTTGTCAGAGCCGAGCAACAATTGAAGTTAAATTAAAATGGCCACGAGTGGTTTCTATGGCATATGTGTGGTATCTCAGTCGCCAAGTTAAACCTGCAATTGACGTATTGAACTTCACCGGGCAAAGCTCTTGGCTCATCAAACAATGGGTTTAGCCCTTTTGTCTCGTACTTTTGTTGCACTGTTTGGTCTCAATCATCGCAATCGTGTGTGAAAATCACCTCCTCGTGCATCTGGCTGGCAGGGGTAGGAAGTCATTTTGTTGCTGTTGGGTCGGGGTGTTTCCCCTTTTCAAATGAAATGGGAGTGAAAAAAAGACTGGAGCAGCCCCAGCCTATGGGTAGAAAAACAATGCAGGTGGGGGGATAACTTCTAGGTAATGAAAATTGGAAAGGTGATCAGGTGAAAATAAGAGAAAACGATTATCGTGTGTGTTTGAGTACACAAGTGAACACAGCGGTGTTTTGTATATGCACATTAAACGTGTTGCCATGGCAACCAGACAATCGCAACACTACCGAGACAGGAAATTATTTTTTGTTAAGGTTTACTTTTTACAAATGGAGTCGCGTATGACCGCCCTTCATTCAACTGGTCGATGAGAAGCACGCTTTGTGACGAATGCATGCGATTCGAGTATCAATTAGGCAGCGGATGCATATGTGCGCGGTGCATGTCGTGCTGCAGTGTTTTATATTCATGTATCGCTTTTATTTTTGTTTATAGTCGCCTATCAAAGGACCCCGCAGTCCGTACGATCCACACAATTATGATAGTTACTTTGCAGAAGAATATGGTGGATTCATTGATCCCATGGCACGTGGAGGCGGTGGCGGAGGAGGAGGAGGCAGCGGTGGTCGCATGGATATGGGAAGAATGGGGCCAGGTCCCAGAGGCCCTCCAATGGGGTAAGCATGCGAGCACATCCGTAGTGTATTAGCACGCTGGGTTTCTAGTTTGAACGACCAGTTTCTCTGGTTTTACGCATACTGTTCTCGTAACGCTACCTTCACCGCAACTTGTCTGTTTTGCTGTTCGTTGCAATTAAGCTCTCTCGTGTGGTAAAAATGAAAAATTGTGTTTTATTATAATAGCCAAAGAGGCGGATTTGGCATGGGAAGTGACTTCTCCTCTCGCGGAGGTGGCAGAATGGGTCGCGGAGGCGATGCAGGCGGAGGTGGATTCGGTGGACCTGGTATGTCACGTGGAGGCATGATGGGCAGAGGAGGAGGCGGCGGTGGTCGTGGTTTCAGGTAATTTTTTCTTCTAAGCAATGTTATGTGAACGTGTCGAGCGCTATCATGCACCTACAAATTTATTAACTCGAATGTATTGCACTTTGCAAAATGTAGGAATGGAAATATGGGTGGTAGTCAAGATTATTTCCAAAGACGGGGAGGACCCAAATACGGCAGTGATAACAGTAAGCTAGCATTCTTGGTCCTCAATTACATTCTACCCCTAAACTGAAGAGACTCCTTTAGCGTAGCATGCAAGGTAAAATGGTGTATTAAGCATTTGCAATCTTTTGCAGGTGGTGGAAGCTTTGGCAATCCCAGAATGATGGGAGGCGGAGGTTTCAATGCATATGAAAACACCGGAAACCAAGATTTTGTTAGTATTTAATTTACCGTGTTTGAACCTAAGCTAATTGTCGTTTGTTATGTATTCTTTACTGTAAATTTTGTTTGGTCGTTAGACCAGTGACTCATTTGGGCCTGGGCACCAGCAAGCAGATGATAACATGGTGGGTTCAACACAAGTTACAATTCCTAAAGATGTAAGTGAACTGCCGAGTAAACGTTGTTGCGCGAGTCATGGCTAGATTACGCTTCCCCAGTCAACAATATTTCATATTGAAAAGAGCGAATTGTTCTTTATTAAAATGGAGAATGAATGGATTCTAATTAAATGAATTTAGTTGTCGATATCCATTGCTTGGATGCAGTAATATAATCGTTGAGATTAACAGGTCATTGCAGTTTAGGACTGTTTCATTTTCCAAAAATACTGCAAAATTTATTTAAACATGCTCCTTGCACATTGCCAAAATCAAATTATCCCATTTAAATTCTAGTTCGTTTTCGATAACATCTCGATTTTCAAGTTTTGGCAGGTTTTAGTAATTTAAAATTAAACATAAAAAAATGCATAATTGCAATTGAAGAAATTACGTTTCGTGGAACACCTATCTTGCTAATTTCAATTTAGCTGGTGTTTTTTTTTTACTTTGAAGTGTTGTCTAAAATGCTTTGTTAAAATTATTAATCTCCATTTTAATACCTATCATCATGATATGAAAAATTGTTTAGGCTACCTGTAGTTAGCACAGTGTTCACTTTCGATGACCAAAGCTGGGCAGAAATCAAATCTTGTTTTAGTTTAGTTTGTTGCCTCTTCTGACATCATTAAATCCATTAAAGTTTGAGCCATCTTGATTTTTTGAAACCTTCGCAAATAATGTCTTTACAATTTCCATTATTTTTTGTCAAAACAAGAAGGAAAAAAACCTGTGTGATGTTGGTTTGCATAATTATGTACTTTCAATTGACGTTGCATATAGTCTTAACCCTTAATTTATCGTTGCCCCTAATTCTCTGAGGCCCATAATTTCAACATAGACACATTTTGAATACCCCCTCAACGTTGATTTGATTTTTCAGATCGGGGCCCAGCTTTGGTGATGACATTGCATATTAACCGAAATTTTAAAATTTTCAAAATGAAAATATCTGATCACTGGCCTGTTAAATTAGCTGGCAGGCTCCATCATTGGGAAAGGAGGCACCCGCATTCGTAAAATTCGACAGGAATCAGGTGCTGGGATAATCATCGATGAAGCCCTGGATGGCCACGATGATCGTGTCATCACCATTTCTGGGGACCCTCAACAGATCCAGATGGCTCAATATCTTTTACAGCAGAGGTGAATTATTTAGTCAAACTCTCAATAATAATTACTGTTAGCTTTTTATTTCTTAGCGATTGCTTTATTTGCAATGTTGCAATTTATTTTCATGTTGGCTTTTTTTATATCTGGTCTTTTGTGCATTTTGCAAGATTGCATGTTCTGCTCAGACTTTAGTCATTCCACCAATTACTTTTGTTTTTTCATACCTGATAAAAGTTAATTATTGCTTCACGTTGTTGAGGCACCTCGGCAGCATTTTAAATAGAATATGGGTTTTTGTTGAAATCTTTTCTATTTATTTTTGCAAATCCCGTTCTTGTTCTGAACCGTGTCCTTTCATCTGCAGATTTTCCTCATTTTATCATCTAGCTTGTGGGTGCTCTCAAGTATGAAATTAGGGTTTTTTGTTTTCTCTTGTGCAAGCAACGCAAGTGTAACATAGCACAAATTTGTAACGTATCCTCAGAATATGTAATGGAAGTTTGAATCGACTTAGGGTATTATAGTAGCTTTCAGCAAATTGGTTATTTATTATGCCTCTTTAAGTTGCGCAAGTACAATATTTAGGGTTTTCGAATAAATTTGTAGGTGCATGTTATGCCAAACAATTATTCTGTTATTCACCAACAATGTTATTTCAGCTCCTCTATTGCTAACAATCACAAGTGACTACTAATGCATTACACCTTTCTTTAATCTTAAAAATGCCTTACTGGGAACGGCTTTTAGCACTAATTTTCCTTACTAATGTTATTATTGTAATTGTGTAATTGTTCCTTTGGTCGTTTCTAATTGCGCATGAACATTGGAAAGACGTGGAATTTGAGTATCGCGAACTGAACGGAATTCAAATTCTTGCAAGCTTTCTTCGGAATCCTATTGCAATTACTGTCTGGAAGACTAGTGATTTTGTTGTTCTGTGTTTGAGTAACAAGAAATCACTATCTTCCGACAGTGCTTGCTTAAACGCTGCAGGCATTGAATGCTTCTTATTGGAGTTAACCAAATTGCAAGGGCCACTGACAAATGCTGTTTTTTTGCTTCTCTTGGTGGCTGCGTCAACCATTTTTCAGCTTTGACAGTAATCTATCTAACCTTGTATACAGTAAAGGCTTATTTCCATTTCAGAATGTATGATATTGTGAATGGCGATTTTACACTAACATTATCCTTTGTAGATACAATAATTAATGCCCCTATGTATTATGGTTTTGCAGTGCTTAACAATTTACAGAAAACCTGTGAATATAGCTTATTAACACAGCTCGATTATAATGCAAATGCTACATCTGGTGGCAAATGTACAAATCGCAAATTATCTTTAAATAGAATAGTTACACTACATCCCTACATTATGTAATCAAGTTAGCACATTGATTAATGGAAAAAGAATGAAATAGTGGAGACTCGATTATCCAAGTTATATGGACCAAACCTACTCGGATCACGGAAAACTGACCATGGCAGGAGAAAATCACATGTAAAACATATACAGTATGTAACAGCATATCTCGAATGATCTGAGTTTTCTGTACTGTGGCAACATAAATAGTGTTGAACTGTTGGATGAAGGAGTACTGATTTTTAGGCTTGCTGGTTGCCATTTTAGATGTCAACTTTACCTCCATAACTGTCCATGCGTTATTTGATGCAGGTTGTAATCCTAAATTTAAATTCCGAATATCACCAATGGAAGCACCCTTAACAATGACTAACACACCCTTCACTTATTAGTTATGTTAACTATTTATACCTTTGGTTTTGCAAGAGATCATTTCCATAAACAAGATATTTTGTGGTGGAGTCTTGCATTATATTATGTTTTGCTTTAACATAATGATTTTAGTGGCATTCTGATTGTTCTTAGCTACCTTTGCAAAATATTAGTTAACGATAAGGGAATTGGTTATCCTAAAATTCCTTTTTTAATTTCAGTGTCCGTGAGCATTCTGGTCAGAAGTTCTGACAGCTATCACCTTTTCCCAGTTCCGTTGAGGAAGAAGAAACCATGTTTGACTAAATTTTCTTTTCTGCTTTGGTGGAATTTTCAGAAAAGCTCCTTTAGCAACATCAAAGGGAACATGCTTTGAACATCATCACTGGCTTTGTTGTTCACTTAAAAGTTAGAACTGTTGCATTGATTGCTATTCCATTAAAAAAAACTTATTATTTTTCATACTGGTACAGACATGGAATCCTTGTTAAACTATTTAGTAGGGTGTCTTAAAGACGATAAACTTCATTCTACATTCAGAATGTTTTCTTTGCAACAGATCAAACTTTTTTTTCCTTCTTTTTAGTTAATAGACTGCAAAATGGGCTAGAAATTCTATATACGCATTTATGTATGGGTTTTCTAAGCTATTTATAATTCAGGTGTCTAGGATATAAACTTCTTGGTTTCTTCTAATGATTAATTTTTACATAGTTTTGATTTCTTACTCTGGAACGAAATGTAGAACTGGACTAGGGCTGTGCAAATTATATTTGTTTACAGTTAATGATTGCTATTATTTCTCAACTTATTTTTCTTCACTATAATTTCAAAACACAAGTCGATCTTGCAGTGTCATTGCTTGTATTTTAGCAATAGCTTCTAATTTTAGTTCTTAGGCATGTTCACTTTTTTGTTATAAGCATTGTAGGCCATGCTTGTTTTGGTGCAATGGTTCTTGTGGATCACATTCAACTTTAAATGAATATTTTTCATTCATGATAAGCTGTGCTACTGGTTAACAGTAATTTGTGATCAATTTTTTGGATGAAGTTGTAATTAGTTTCTGATTTTCTGTTGTTGTTTACATTACCTCTAATTACTGATGACACTGCAATGTTGATAATTGAAACTGTAGTTTTTAATTAGTCACCAGTATTGTTAACAAACCAAAAATATAGTTAAGATGACTTATCTTTTACAAGTGAAATTGATTCATCCTTTTTGTACCACTGCTTCTGCTAATTTCATAATTCAATATAATCCCATTTAGTCTTGCATAGTTTGAAATTCCCTCCATCCATTGAACCAAAATACCTATTGTCAGTGTTTTAAAACATAAATTTCATACATGTTGTCATTTACTCTGTAAAAGGAGATATCTATTTTTGTGATTTGAAATTCTTCTGATCAATAAAAAAAACTTTCCACAAATGAAATTGGATGATTAGACTAGGTTTTAATATTTGGAATTTACAAGCATGAAAAATGAAATTTCAAATGCTTTATTTAATACTCTCACTTAGATGCTGTCGGTGGAAATCAATGTTTAGTTGACATCTTGAACAACTATGTGAGGGAGACTACATCAATATATGGATGCGCAATGAAATCTCCAATTGGCTTGCCTTCTGTATCATAATTAAATTCGTGAAAGCAGATATCACAGAAGAAAAACGGAGTTGTCGGAAGCCTGTTGTTATTTTCAACAAGCCATCTGCAAAGAGAATGGCAAGTATTATTTTTAATTATAAATTAGTTAATTCACTAGATTGAATATCTTACTTAGACGTTCTGTTATGACATATCATGCATATGGTTCTCCTTCGCTTCTTTGTGCCCCCACATAACGGATACTGAAGTCTGTTTTGACAATCTTTAGCACTGATAAGTCTGCAAAGATATGATACACTTAATTATATGCTTCCATTTGAATATTGTTCAATTAAAAATGCTTGCCTTATATCTTGGAAAACCACTAGATGTTCACAGCTTCCCTGATGGCAATAAAGGTATGGATGTCCTAATTGAATTTCTAAATCCTGGAATTTAGCCTCTTCCATTTTCTTGGTTTTGTAAGGCTCCAAACATTTCGATTTGTTTTTGGTCCATGAAATAATGGTTCTAGAACATGATACAAGCTTAGCAAAAGAAACATTTATTCTCAATACTTTTTGTGTGCTCAAATACTTACTCGCTATAATCACGGTTCAGTGGATCCCTCATATCATTGTAAAATGTATTATTAATAAAAAAGAATCCAGATTTGTATAAGTCCTATAAAGATAAAATATGAGATTTAAGCATCGAAAGTGCGGCTTTTCTAAGACGCACTACTTGACGCCGCTTAATTGGGTGGGCCATCTCAATATGTAAGTGTCCGGAATGGATGGCTTCACGTCATGTACAAAACAAAGGGCAAATGTTCAGGGCATGCATTTACAAGGGTTTGACTGTAAGTTTCCATATATAGTACCTTAGCTTTTGTCTCCTTTTCAATGTTTGCTGTAGGATTGAAAATAAAATTTCCTGGAATCATATTATCTGCGATGCAATTAATCTTGTCCCTTAATTCTGTCAATGTTTGGCTTCCAAGCACAAGGTACGTAACACCTCCCTGTAACAAATGCAACCCATAGGGAGTTAAGTATGGCACTTGAGAGTAACACTGTCTTAAGTTAAAACTGTCAATATTTAAAAAAAAGTTGTACAGTAGAATACTTTTTAAAAACAAAAAGGTATTTGCTACAATTTATAATAATGTCAGCTTACCCTAATGAGATCTCTTCTACTGAAACGACGAGATGGTAAACAAATCATAACAGTCAACACCACTTCCCCATTAACAACTGGGAGAATTGTTTCTTGCGGTTCAGCAGACGGTTCAGACGTTGTCAATTCTTTAATCTTATAGTTTAAAAAAAACCCACAGTTAAATGATAATTCTGTACAGCGGTGATATATGAAATTACTGCCATGTTAATATTTCATTATGAGTTTAAATGCCAACCAATAAAGGGTCAAGCTTGACTTCTGTTCTACGTTTCTGTTTCAAGCGTCGGTAAGGATGATTTTTCCAACGTTTGACAAGTTCTTGTTTTTGAAATCTAAAAATACATGTCAATAAGGAATTTTTATTTTATTGGTTTATTTAAATACCACTGGTTTTAACTTGCCTCAATGTAGCTAAATTCACATCTTCGGGGATATTTTCCAAAGGATTATCCGATAACACTTTATAATCGTAATACTCGTATAGTGGAGATTCCCCTACGCAATGCAAAGACTCCAAGCTGCATGGATTATAAAATCATTCATGATCATTATTCTATTATCTAATCACTGTTTTTTTAAAACCACATTTATACATAATCCTTTCTACTTGCCTACAAACCACTGCTAATTCCTTTTCCAGTTCAACAGAGATAGGAGGAAGGTCAATTAAACTTTCAGGAAATGCAATTACATTACATGCGTTGATTTCGTCCAGTTTGGATTGCTCAAGCGCCTCGTCTTCAGGCTTTTTCAAAATTTTTTTAAACCATCTGTGCTGAAATTCACTCACTTTTATCGCCTCAGAAATAAAGGTTTCGACACAATTCTTTCTGTTAAATGGCTTTATGGCTGATCGTTTGTTCGGAGATGTTGTCGAAGTCGCCATTTTGATAACAACATTTGGTTTCTATGGCAACTGTCACATGCTTAATATACAGGGTGTCTCGTGAATTTCTAGACGAATTTCATTCTCTTATTATGGACTTGATCCGCAACGTTTATTCAGAATTTACGGAAGGTAGTAAAATATTAGACCTAAAAATGACTTCTGAACATTTTTGTAGAAATGCTATGGGAAACAACTGTAAAGACAGTATACTGTCCTCGGTCGAGATAGTCTTCATTTTTATCTGGAGACAGTGGGACAGGACTACAAGACAGTTCCTTGTTTATCGTACTGTCTGCCTTCTCGAACGTCTGTATTTAACTTTATTACAATATACTATCTTTTAATTAGGTAATAATCGTTTTATTTTGGCGAAAAAGGTACGCTTTTTATGATGTCTAAAAAGTGGAATGAAAGTGAATTATTTAAACTATTAGATCTCTACGAAAGTCATGATATTCTATGGAATCCAAAACATATAAATTACAAGAATTCTAAAATGAGAGATAAAGCTTTAGAATCAATATGCGATGTCTTATGTATAGCATCAATAATTGAAGTTAAAACAAAACTTAAATCTCTCCGAAGTACCTACAATCAAGAACTTTTAAAAATTAATATATCACAAAGTGGGGGTGCTCCTGCAGACGAAATTTACAAACCAAAGTTGGTATGGTTCGACAAGGCAGATTCATTCTTGAGAAATGTAACCAGCCGACGACAAAAGAAAATCAGCTTTGTAAGTATAATTATCTAGTATATATATACTTGTATGTGTTACTATAATCTGCAGCTAGTATAATAAAAATCCTGTGTATACAGCAATCTGTACAACTGTTATGAACAATTTCAGCATAATGTATTGCAGAGCAATTAATATAATTGCACATTTTTTAGCAATTATAAAGTGTAATGAAATCCTTGAAATTTTCCCTAGGGTCTATTTATCATTGTAATAGACTGTTTTATGTGTAAGCATTTGAAACATTGGATATTTTGTGATTTAGGATTTCGAACTGGAGCCACAATTTGTTATTGTTGAAGGCCAGGAAGTTGACACTTTGGATGATAATATGGAAAGTGTCCCAGAGCAATCTGAGATGGCGAATGATCGGCCTGCTGAAACTTCTACACTTTCAGCAACTTCATTCCTTCCTCCTCCAAGAAAACGCAGCAAACAGTCACGGTCTATGCCTAGCTATTCTAGTATTACAACTGCCATAACCGACTTGAAGAAACTTGCCGAAGCTGACAAAGATGTCCACGAATTTGATATTTTTGGAAATTATATTGCAAGTTGTATGAAAAAACTGCCTTTGGAGAGAGCACTGCGATTGCAGGAAAAAATTAATTCGGATATTAATGAAGAGAGACTCAACTGCTTACGAGGTAAACAAATGTTTTTATATACATTTTATGGCTTTTTGTGCATCTACGAGGTTACATTCCAATATGTCCTACAAAGCAAAATTCAAGCAACATTTCGAACAGTTGGTTGTGCTGTGGAATAGTACTCAGGTTTCTAATCTGGTGCTTGTTTGGGGATTTCACTCATGTACCGAATGATAATTAGTTGCGTGATGTTAGATTTCTAAAAGGAGAAACATGAAGTCTACTACAAGAACCCCACATTTGGGTATCATATAGATTACTAAATGTTTATTGTAAAATTCAAAATACCATTATACTCCTCAAATATATTATCCCATGATGCAATATCCTCGACACAACTGAATATATATATACAGTACAAAATTGAAAATAGGGTCTATTAGTCCTTCACGGTAGAAGATGTAATGTGTTCAATTTCGAAGTTGCGGGCTCAAAACCCTAGTTTGGTTTTGATAGTTTCCTAAATCTTCTGCGACTGCAATGGCTGTAATAGTCGTTAAATAAAGTTAAAATGCAATGTAGTTTTTTTTAAAAAAAAAGGTGATGGAAATATAAAAAGCAAGAAATAGAAATATAATTAGAAATTTTACATTTTGATAATTTCAGAAAGTTCAACGCAAAGAATCGATATTCAAACGTGGTCTAGTTCCACTTCCAACATCGATTCCGACGATCCCAGCGTTCCCAACGACCCCAACGTTAATTCACTTTCGCCTATGCAAAATAACCATTCACAAACGCCAAGAAAAAACTTCATTGTTTATAAACAAGCTGTGCAATCGCCCGGTCGTGCTGTTGATACTGAAAGGAGTAATTTATCTTTCTTACATAGGAATTGAATTCCTCTGTTTACTTTACTTAATTTTTGTGTTTGTAAAGTACCATAATCAATGCTGCTTGTAATGCTGAAGTGCAAGAAAGGGGGATATATTTATGAAGTAAACTTTATCCCCATTGCATTGCACTATGATTTTGTAAGATATTAAAATTTGTACCTAATGGAATGATTACTTGTTTTTATCAGAACTTTATCGTGTATGTTTTAATGTTTATTGTAATTTCCGTACCACTAATTCCTTACAATATATTTTTTTTCTATTATTAATTGGGGACCTATCGTCAAATAAAGTGGTGCCTCTCCCCCATCTCTATATTTCAGAATCCCCTGCAACCTTTGGATATGGCCTTGATAGAGGAACTGTACGTGACATACTTTTCTTGACTGAACTACATGAACTGCACATGTTTTTGTTTTTTTAATTTTGGCTTCCAACATTATTTTTACATGTTTTATATGCATATTCACGAACAGGGGCACCCTTTTCATGCGGGTGCATAAAGAAACGCTACATAGATGGTGAAATTTCACTTTTAAGAATGCAATGGAATTTATTCATTCATTTACGATTTTTATTTATTTATTTTTTTTATTTGGAGTTTTTTATCAGTGTAGAAATTGTATATTTTTTTTATCTTTATCATCAAAAGTTTAAGAAAAGTTCTGTTTATTTTGTATTAATCATTTCTGGAAGTTTTCATGACAATAATAGATACTCAATCATGCTCACTGTAATACATTTTAATGATGTTGAAAGTGTGACAAATAGCACTCTACTTTTTTTTATCATGAAAGAAAATGTTTTTACTGAACAGGGATTGGCCTTCGAATTAAAGTCCTTGAACCGATGGCCATAAAGTTATTGAGTGAAGGCTGTCATTCTTAATTATCCATAGCATAGGGGGAAATAGAGGATGTCGATCAGTTTCATTATTTAATGTTCTGCGTTCCACTGGGTCTGTTGGAGTTCTTTGTATGATTTTGACATTTTAATATTGAAAATGGCCAGTGAGGCTCAAAATTCAGTAGATAATTCAAGCATTCTGAAGCCTGGACAAATCATCCGTCCAATTTTGACAGATGTTGCTGCTAAGCAACTTGTGCAAAATATTTATGGACTGAAGGTAACGCGTATAAAAGAGTTCAACAGCTATGATGACAAGAATTTCTACGTTCAGGTAATTAAATAAAAGTTCACTAATGTAAATGTGTAAACTTAGTATTAAGCGTTTTACTTTTTCTTAATGAAGGTCGAAGCTAATCACCAAAATGCATATATAAAAGAATTATGTCCAGAAGGATATATTTTTAAAGTACTCAATGGAATGGATTCGCAAAAGCCGTATTTAATTGGTAAATATGATATAATAAAATCATATATCTTTATCAAACTGCTTCATAAAATTAAGAAATACTTTTAAATACTAAAATGTAATGTAAATTCCACGAGCTCCCTTACGTTTTCCTGCAAAATTTGAAAGTTTCAGCAATCGCCGAAATGTTTCATGAAACACGTTTTTTTTTTGGCCAAAAGTGTTATGAAACTTGGTTGAGAAACCTTGTTTCAGTTTAATGAAACATCCAGTGTGTACTAGGCATAATATGTCCCAAAAACATTCTGTGGTATATTGGGAATATATTCATATACTTTTGGAAATATACGTGATATATAATATAAATATAGTATATAAAAATGGTATTTTTATTATTACGCTTTTTTGATTATTTATATGTGATAACATGACCGCATAATGACTTCAACAGTTAGTAAAGCAAATTACGTTTTGACATTGAAATAATATGTCGCTAAAGTTAACTGTTATTGTTTTATATTTCAGAAGGAAACAACGAATTGATGCTTTACATGCATAATAAGGGAATAAATGTAAACATACCAGTTCAAAACCTAAAAGGGGATTACCAGTCATTAGAAAAAATCACTTCACCAGGTAAAAACTGCATTTCATTAAAATACATTTCATACATTACGTATATGAAATAAGTCAAATTATTCACGTGCTATCTATTTTCAGATGGAAACTGCAACTACAATATAGTTCGTTTGTTAACGTTCATTCCTGGAGATATTTTATACAGCGTTGAATGTACACCAGAACTTTGTTACAATATTGGAAAGCTTGCTGCTTCTGTTGATACAGCCTTAAAGGTAAATGCAACTAAAATGTACTTTTCACAAAGATGCAGAGCGATGCTTTCTTCACATATAATAATGCAGTTGTTAATTAATATCATCATATCATCATCGTGTTTAATTAAAGGAGTTTCACCATCCTGCATATGATACTCATCAGTCCATATGGATGCTCTCCAATGCTCCTCAAATCAAACGGTTTATATATGCTGTCCAAGATAATGAAAATAAAGCCCTCATCCAGTCTATTTTGGAAGATTTTGAAAACAATGTTTTGAGTAATACAGATAAGCTTCCAAAAGGTAAATAAATATTCGTAAACTTGATTTTTTCAAATGCTTTGAAAAAATTAATTAAATTTTGAAATAATGGGGTTAATTATGACTGTATTAATTACAGGAATGATTCATGGCGATATAAACGAACAAAACCTGATAGTTAGCAAGCCTAATGCTAATATCTCAAAATATGAAGTCAGTGGCATTATAGATGTTGGTGATAGCCAGTATAACTGTTATTTGTTTGAAATAACTCTTGCTACCACATACATGATGTTAATGGGGAATGACGACAACTTTATTCAATTGGGAAGTCAATTAATTGCAGGATATTCGTCTTTAAGCGAGTTATCAGATTTAGAGTGGAGCTTACTGAAGGTTTGTTTTGTTATATAACATCTGGTTTAAGATTTTGTGGCTAAATATTACGTTTTGAAATATATACTGTTCTTGTTTTAGATTTGCATTGAAACTCGTTATTGTCAGTCCCTTGTAATGGGAGCATACACTCATCTTCAAGATCCAACAAATGTTTATGCTCTGACCACGGCTAAAAAAGGCTGGAAACAGCTAAAAACGTTTAGAAATATTTCTACAGCTGAAATCCACATAATTTGGAAGTCTGCACTAGTTGTTTAAATTCAGTATTTTATTATAAAGAAAATTGACTGGCTTTATATTTAGAATAGAAATAGCACTATTCAAATTTAACAATAGCAAAAGCCGGCTCTCCACCAAGACGTATACATGTACGTCTATACAAGTATTTTCACACATATGCAAAAACGTTTGCCCTCCGGGTTTATTTCACCCGCCATTTTGAAATATATGTAAATATCAAAATTGTGCACCTATTAAATTTCTTTAATAGCTGTACAATTTACATATATTTACAAAATGGCGGCTGAAACAAACCCGGAGTGCAAACTTTTTTGAATATGTTTGTAAAAACGTGTTTAATTATACGTACATGTACGTCTTGGTGGAGAGCCGGCCAAAATTCGTGTTGTATCATCTATGTATTTAAGTGACGTGCAATCGCTGTAGAATAGCAAGCTTTGTAGCTTGGCTCACTTCTAATATAAGGAAAATTCTGTATTTTGTTCTGGCAAGAAAGCAAAAAAGCAAAGCATTTTCAATGTATTGTAAACAAATAAAAATGGTAGAAATGGTAGATATTATGTTAATTTTTATAGAATGACTTTATACAATTGTTTTCTTGGAAGAATGAAGCAATAGACAAGTCACGGAATGGATTTTTAATCTAAATAAATATAGATTGAAATCCATTCAGATTTACAGCTACTGTTTTTTTTTTGAATTTCGAGGGAATTTTTATGGCGCTCCAATCCAAAGACTACAGCATTTCCAGGATACGAAGTCACCTGCCGTAAAACCTGCAGTGTTTATGGCCGGAATTTTACAGTTTTGGTTTCATGAATCTATTTCTGTGATTTACTTAATTTATCAAGGGATTTAATTCTTCAGTTGTAGAAGAATGGCTAGCTCAGCGCGGTCCAGTGGGATACCAGACGGTTATCCAAATTTAAAAATTCTGCGGGAATATGCGAGAACGACGTTGTCAGAATCCCTTGATTTGGTAAGAGATTACGTAATTTCGCTTGCAGGTGTTTATTTTTACAGTTTGAATTTTAAGGTTTGAGGTGATGTGACAAATTCTTCAGTAATGGCTATACAATAGTATTTATTGGTCGAAAGATATGAGAATATCCTGTGGGGAAGTTATTTTTAGATTCTAACTTCCTGAATTCTCAACTGACATGTTACCTAATCGTTTAATGGCCAGTATACCTACAATTTGTTGGCTCTATATTCTGTCTAATAAGATTATCTTATAGATGGAAGGTCAAAAAGATATTGTGATACAACCTGAAATAATGCCAACGATGGACAAAGTGTTTGGTGCAATTCTTTTGAAGGTAATCATTAAACTTTATTCTCTAAATTGACACATGGCATGCAATATTTGTATATATTGTTATATAATTGTCTTTTAGGAACATGGCATATGCAAACTTTTCAAAATGGATGAACATCTCATTCCTTCAATCTACAGTCAGTATGTATATTTAGTTAAAATGTAACTGCTGTTTTATTATGATAACTATTTTATTTTAACATTGTGTTTCACTTTTTAGGAGAGTTTTTGTAATTGAATCTTCAGTGAAAAAAACGAAAGAAGTGGCAAATCTTATAAACAGTGACATTTTAGCCCATGGCAAAAAGTGCAACTACAAAATTCTTATGATTCCTAGAAAGGTGAGTTGGTTTTGGTTTATTATTTAAAAATGAGTTATTCCGAACTAGACATGTAGCGATGGCCTGCACTGATTTGTATCAAATCTGCTCCGCAAAATTATTTTTGAATATTATTGTACCAATTATGTTTGTATTATAATTTTTTGTATATCTTTTTCTCAGCTTCATGTTTGTGAACAAGTTTTGGAACAAGAAGGGGTTTTCGAATTTGTGTCAATTGAAAGCCTTAACGTAGGATTAATTCCTTTGGATTATGATCTCCTTTCTTTGGAAATGCCAAAGTTTTTCAAGTCTTTCTTTCTTGTAAGTACATTATCACAATTCTCCCATTGCTGACAGTAACATACTTAACTACAATTGGCAAAATGTATAATTTAGGATAAAGATTTTACTGATATATATTCAGCTGCAATGTCACTTGTTGATATCCAAGCAGTTTCTGGGTTAATTCCAAACGTATATGGACAAGGAAAGGCTGCTGAAGTAATTCAATTTACTGAAGTTTATTACTGTTGAATCTTAACATTTTTCATGAACAGATTCAAAATAATTATGTAAATAAATTTATTTTAGATGACTTTTGAGCTTGCAAATCTTCTATTAGAAGGAAAAAATCTTCAAACTTCCAGTGAAATTGGATACATGTTTCTTTTTGATAGAGGTGTGAAAATTTTGATTATTTAGTTTATTGTTTAATGTGGGTAAAAGGAGCCATAATGACTATTCAACAGTAATGAGATACTTGTTTTTTAAATTTTTTTCAGATGTTGATTATGCAACTGTTTTGTTAACTCAACTTACTTATGAGGGTCTTCTAGATGAAACGTTTGGCATAAGTTGTGGTAATTGGTACTTATAAAGTGCATCCAGTTTTATCTCTATTTAATTTGACTGTGATTTTTTTGGCAAATTTAGTAATAGTGTTGTTTTAGGTTATATTAATTTTGATGCTGAAGTAACTGGAACAGCGAAAAAAAACTTACGCATATCCCTTAGTAGTGAAGATGAGGTTCACCATTTTTTTTTTGTAGAATGAAATATTTTTATTCAAAAATTGATTTGGATTTTTTTAAAACAAGTTTAATTTCCAAATTTTCAGATTTTTAAGGAAATTAGAAACAGGCATTTTTCAAAAGTTTTTAAATTCCTCAGTGCAAAGACAAAGGCGTTGCAGACCAGCAGCCAGGTTAGAATCACTCTCGTGTTTATTTATTATTCTAATGTGAAGTTTTTTAAACCCTTGTTCATTTTTAAAAAAAATTCTATGATGATTTACAGCAACGGAAAAACATGTCCCTTGGGCAGATCAAAGAGTTTGTGTCCAATGAGTTGAAAGATGTGCAACAGCAGCATCAGTCTTTGACATTATGTAATAATATGTTTCATTAATTATTTTTCTTTATAAATTGTAATTAAAAAACTATGAAGTCTACATACAGCTTTTATCTTCTACCACTTTTTTCGTCTAGTTATTGGAGCCTGTGAGGTTATTATGAAAAAGAAAAGCCATGATTTCGAGGAGCATCTTCGCACTGAGCATAGTAAGATATTTAATATAAATGTAGCTATAATATTGCTTTTCAAGATTGCCAACATTTTTGTTTTATAACTCATGTTAGGTCTAATGGAAGCTATAGATTTTTTGGAATGTGTTAATTATATTGAAGAAACTATTAATAGACAGGTGCGTAGCTTTTATTTGTGTACTACATTGTACAATCTTCAAAATGTTTCAAAACTTTAATGTTATTTTTCTCAGTATGATATATCACTTACGCTGAGACTTCTATGCCTGCTTTCTTATACAAATGATGGCTTAACTTCGAAAGATTACAAGTCTTTAAAAACTCAGTTCTTACAAGTAAGTATTTTCTGTTAAATTTATTATTTGCTAATGTTAATTGAATATTTTTTGAAAACTATTTAATATGATCCTGTTGTTGTTCATAATTGAAACATCTGTTTCTGTAACTAGACCAGCTTCATTTTTGTCCAAAAAATATTGATTTTTTAACAAAATGCCGATTTGTTCCTTACTGCATGAATTGTTTGCAGAGCTATGGCCACGAGCATCTCATCACATTCCATTGTCTTCAAAAATTGGGTTTATGCATGGAGCAAGAAGGTTCAAACAGGTTTTCTGGTAAAGTAGCTGCAGCCATGCCATCCCTTCCCCGAAAAAGGTCATTCCAGGCAATTACTAAAAGACTGAACCTTGTGAGTAAGCGAATAAATATGAAAACTCTTATACATATTGCAAGGACTTAAAATTTAATTGGTTTTTTACTTATCTATAGATTCCAAAATGTGATAGTAGTTACAACTTAGAAGACCCAACAGACATGGGCTATGTTTTCAGTGGCGCATACATTCCAATAATT
Organism: Julus scandinavius; assembly: GCA_034696685.1. NCBI lineage: Eukaryota > Metazoa > Arthropoda > Diplopoda > Julida > Julidae > Julus > Julus scandinavius. Next base: position 4,018 of record JAQGAE010000626.1, on the reverse strand, counting down.
TGTAATTTGGTGAAACAGGTATCATATTGTAATTGATGCTCGTGTCCCCAAGTATTTGTATAAGCAGAAGTCTGTAATTGTTACCTGCTTATGGCTTACAGATTCTTAAAAAGGATGGTGTAACGGGTTTAGAAGATACCATTAAGATGTTACCAGGACCATCTTTCAATCACTGCAGAGTGAAATCTGCCAGGGGTAAGTTAGATAAGTTTATAACAGAGAAACTTCCATATTCGTCTGATCCAAAATTGGCTGAATTTTTTTTTTTTTTACCTTATTTTGATTATTCACTATGAAAAATTTGATTAAATATTCGTCCGATTCGGTATGCGTACTTCCTTCAGGAACGGATTAATGACGAATATAGAGGTTTCGCTGTACTTTTATTTTTTTATTCGTAAATTGTGTACGAGATCATCACGTCCAATGTACAATAGCTGGAAATGGGGCGTCATCACCTCCAAGAGGTTCCAAAAAAGTTGTGCTCGTGTATTTTTTGGGTGGAGTTACTTACGCTGAAATTGCTGCTTTACGCCTTTTAGGCGAACAACATGGTAGGAAGTTTTATTTATTTATTATCTTCATTTGTTCTGCCTGATCTTGCGGTATTTCTTGGTGTCATTGATTCTTAGAATAAATCTTCAGTAATTCTCGGATAATGGAAACTTGAATAAAACGTATGGTCGCAGCCATTTCGTATTCAAAATAAATTACACTAATATTTCGGCAATTTGCATTCTATTTTATCAAATTAAAACTTTCAAAACAAGCGAGGTTTTTGTACAAAATTACGTGTAGGTTTATAAATTCATGTACACCATGTAACAGAATATTAGGAAGAAAAATGCATGTTAAACTTTTTTGAAAAGTCGTTTACAGTACTTTAAAAAAATTATGGCACGTATATTTTCTATTACACGAGGCTCGGATAATCGGGTTGCTACTTTATTTGAGAAACCATAAACCATAATTTTCATATTCTCATCAGCTTATTTTGGAGTTCTTTATTGGAAGGATGTTAACTACCTAAGTTAATCTAATTTTTCCCACCAATATTCTAGCCCCATCACCTCTTTTAACATTCTTTAAATTAAATTTGCCGGCAGTCCTGCCGCAAGCTTGGCGGGCATTAAATTCCAGAGATCTCATTACCAAATTTAATCTAATCAAATTTCAGCCAAACGAGCATTTACCTCAAGGCCCAATCACGCGACTTGATTGGGCCATGAGGTCGATTGTTTGGAATGCAAATTCAATAAAACGATGGTTCTAAAACAAAAGCTTAGAAGACCAATGCAGGTTTATTAAAATCGATTCATATTTTAGGATACAAGTTCATCATTGCTTCAACGTCAATAATAAATGGAAATACATTATTAGAAAATGCTCTAGAGGATGCCAAGAAATTAAGAGAGGGAATGCCTGACTGATGACAGAGTGTATTTGGAAGAAAGGGCGATCTACTATTGGTTGAAATGCTTGCATAATTTATTGATTCATGCATGGTTTGTTAATTATATCAGTATGGTGTTATGTCAAAAAGAGGACTGTTAATGATAAAATGTTCAAAGAACTTGTAAATAAAACCGAAAAACTATGATGAAAGAATGTTGTTGTGGATATTGCTACTGCTAAGAATTAAGAGATTTTAAAAATAAATATGCGGAAAATTATTAATCACAAGATAAATGTCATCCACATTATTTGGGCATAAAAAAAATCAAACTACAGGACAATGTGCGCATAATTAACTGATGACCCCCGAATTTAAAAAAAATACCCGCCATGGTCAGTAATCAGTAGTCCAGGCACGTTGTTTATTGGTGATAATTTGTTTTTATGAATATTATTATAATTATTGTAGCATGTTATATGGATACTCCGACAATAGGGAGTTTGACAATCAAAAAGTCCCTAGAAGTAGTAAGTGTAAAAATTAATTTGACAAAGAAATCTCAAGGTCGTAGCAATTATCAAAATTTGCATTTTAATTGGTCACGTTACCAGTACCTTCCGGTGACAAGTTACATTTGCTGTTTAGCAAGTTGTCTAGTTGACAACAATAATTATCTGAGAAACTTATGTGTTTCAATACTAGTTTTTTTTGTGCTGAAGTAACAACGATTACTTTATGTGTTACAGTATGTGTCTCACGTTGGCTAATGATAATAGAGACTCATTAATTATTCAGCTTGGTAAAATGTTACTTGTTTACCAACTACGAATTTGTGCCAATTATACAGAAAGGTAAGCACACAATTTTTTGTAAACAAAATTTATTTACAATTTTAGTCAAGGATAAAGGACTTCAAAATGAAGGCTTAACGTAGACTTCAATATTTTTTTAAAAAAAACTTGAAGCATTGCAAAAGTTTTGTTCAATAGCAACCGATCCGAGTATGTAGTCAAGGAATGAGAAAAGTATATACAATGTAACATTGAACAAAACGAATTACTGATATGTTTATCCTAGTATTTATCTAAACATAGAAATTCGCTTTTATCGACTTGTATATAACTGCTGCGAGGGCGTGATCTTTCTGAAGCCCGCTTGCTTTCATTTCTGAGGAAATATGTTTACATATTCAACGCCGAACTTTCCAAGATTGGAAACTCATTTAGAATATGCTTTGGATACATTTCATAATATTTTTTTTCAGAAGTTGAGATTTGTTTGGTATATACGATATCGAACTTATCTTTATACTTTACTGGGGATTGGGAAATTCAGTTTCCTGTGGTTCGCTCTGTAATCCTCACAAAATCCAGAAATATTTATAAAGGAATACGTTCCATATGCAGGATTGGAAAGTAAAAATGATTTCAATTTGCTGTTGTGAATTATGGATCGGAAATTGCATTTCTTGGTATGTCCAAAGGCTTTGTGGTAACAAAAATTGATGTTTTTAAATAAGCTTACAACGAATTGGAATTTGAAATCACTAAAATAGAAAATCAATAAGTACACTTTTGTGCTCCCAACCAATTATAGTCGCAGAAAAAACTACATTATTCAAAAGCAGCAAGCTTTTATAAGTTGAGGTCTTGCATCTTTGCTCAAATCCTGTCTCCCAAGACATCATCCTTCGTAATATGATTCATAAAATTGTTTCTTACACAGAATTAACTTGTGTATTCAGAAGACCTACTATTGCAATTAAAAATGAATGTCAGATGAATTTAAAATTCAGGCCTCTGGGACAATTGCCAGTTCTTGGTTAGACGTCTGAACCAGTTTGAGGCCAACTTTGTACGATGCCATAATTTTATTTGTACCGTGCTTTTTTCTTCTTTTTTTGTGATTTTTTCACGGTGCCGAATGGTAGTTTCTGATGACTGTTGAGAAACAGCAGCAAATACAATAGAAATGGCGATGTACTAGCTGTAATCATGGAATGAATTTCAACAAAGTTCAAAACTGATTTGCATAAATTCTATACAAATCGGTTTTCAAATAAATTGAAATCCAATTCAGCTAGCCAATCCATGGCTACAACTTCTTTAGGGTTTGAATTGATTTTGAGTTTTTCCCAATTTGTCTTATTCCTCTAGCCGGAACTCAGCCGAAATCGGCGTTTCCGGCTAGTCATCCGGCTGGAATGGCCAGCGTCTCCAGCTAACGTTATCAGTCCTTGCGGGAAGGAACCCAATATTTTTTGTTTGGAAGCTGTTTTTTTGTATAAATCCTCGACCCACTTGCCACTTAAATAGAGTGAATGACATTTTCTTATCTAAAGATTAAAAAAGGAAATTCAAAGTTAACATATCGATTAATTCGAATAAGCCAATAGGCTTTCTATATAGTTTGACATATAAGTAAAACCTTGCTAAAACACTTAGGTGAATCACAACCCTATCACCTTCAATGGGTGAAATTTTAAAACAAAATTCCAGCCAAACAAAAAGAGATTAAATAAAAATAAAAATTGTTTAAAATAGCCTGATAAATCAGCAATGGTATCACTTTTTCGTTTTTCACTTTGAGCTGGTAGATTTTTTAAAATTAATAAACAAGTTT
>JAQGAE010000625.1:0-32457 GCA_034696685.1 Julus scandinavius | reverse complement strand
CAATGGTATTACTTTTTCGTTTTTCACTTTGAAATGGTAGATTTTTTTAAAATTAATAAACAAGTTTAAAAAATGTCTGTTAATCTGCATTCTCATGCTGCCACCTGCTGGCGGAATGTGCAGTTTTTCTCCAGTTTCACTTCAAAAGTTGAGTTTTTCATACGTTTTTCTAAAGTTCATTTTTGGCAGGGTTGGTAGCGAGGCGGGTGCTTGAAAATTTATAGGATGTGCCTTCGTCTGTTCCAACAAATTTTCTGGATACCCTAATTTTAAAAATAATAAGGACGTCTATGAGGGGATGGAGTTAAAATGGACACTGTACGGACAGGGGGTGGGGGAGTTGAATTTAAGAAGGAATTTCAGGGAGGTGAATTTTTAAAGGAATTTCGGGGACGTCCTTTTTGAATGGCCCCTCACTCAATGTGTAAAAACATCATGAACCATCATATACTATAATGAGCGTATACAATAGTGGCGGCTTGGGTCTAAAAACAGTGGTTGCCAGAAGACAAAGGGTCTTGGGGGACCCACTTAAAATATGAATACTATTCTTGATTTTTCATTTGGAAAATTAGAGAAGCCCTATACCATAATAGCACTGGTGTAATCTATTCCAGAGTGTCATAGGGTAATGCAAATAACATTAACCGAATGAAATATGGTAAATTCTGACTACATCCACTGCCGACCATCTTGTAAATGGTTGTGGAGAAAAAAAATGGCCGTCTTCCTGTAAAGCGCAGATTATTAAACAGGAAGTTTGAACATGACAGAGTTGGCGGCCATTTTTCATACACAAACCGTAAATAAACTTTGCATGTTTTATACGGATAATTTATTAAATTTCACAGGCAACACCAGCAATAACCCAAAATTAAGATTAATGTTGTTCGCTCTTGTTCGGACATCTTTTATTTATAGCAGACACAAAATGGTGAGGGACTGCAGAAAAATGCAATTTGCAGGGAAATGCATAATATAGCTAGTAGGGGATAGCTCGGGAAATAGATATAGGGGTCTTTATGTGCCAACAGTAAGTGCATTATTAAAGAACCCTCCCAAATCGGATTAAAGCCAACGTAATTACATTTTTAATGGATTAGGTTAGCTGAGGAAAGGAATTTGAGGCGCGCAAACTTGCACATAGCCAGCAAATGAATGTCTCGCGTTAAAGATTTTTTTTCTCCCTATTTTAGCTATTTTTTTTTTATTCAAAGTTTTTTACTACGTAATGGAATTTCTTAACACGTGGTTTTTGTTACTAACTTCGCACCTCAAATTTCTCCATGCATCATGAAACCAAAAAAATAATCCCTTTTCAGTTCATTTAGCGACTAAAAGTACCCTTCAACATTAAAGGAAAGAAAATTCCGATCTAATAGGAAAGTGGAATTCTTGTTTAAAAAAGATCATACTTTGACGAAATGTACAATGTATACAACAATTTATCGACTTTATTTCGATGGAGCTCAGTAAATGTACTTGCTATTGTCATGGGTTCACAACGCCATCTCATGGAAAGTAATGAAAACTGGTTTTTATTATAATAGGGCTTTTTATATCTTGTTTAATTTAGTACATTAAATGAATTTGAGTAACGAGTAAAATATAATACTGAGTACAAAGAGTAATTTGAATACAAAATAACAAAAATGTACACAAATGTAATCACAATGGGTGATTACAAATGTCCTTGAGTATCAACATAATCTGAAAATATAAGTACCAATGTAATCGAGTATGAATATACTTCTGAGTAAATTGAGTAACGAAAATGATTAACTTGAAATTAGAGTCATCGTAAAAGATGTGCTGCTCTTCTTTCCCTTTAATTATTAAGATTTTGCTAATCTCTAAGAGGGTTTATTGTGCTCTAATATTCATTAAGATTTTTTTTAAATCGTAATTGTCCATACTCGTAATCAGAACTCATATCCATGAGTACAAATTTCTCGAGTCTGATTACAATACTATTCATACTATAGAAGTACGTATCATTCCACACTGCAATCGTAACCAGTACTCCTACTCATGAGTACAATTTGCCCAAGTCTACTGTTAGGTGCATGCCTATTGCAGGTTCATTCTCCCAAAATAGAATCTTTTCCCTGAAATACTGATAGTGCAATTGCTGTCTTGTTTTTAATTATTCAGTAAATTGCATACATTTTCAAACTCAAAGTATTTGGTGCACACAATTAAATGGGCAAACCAAAACATATAACGATTGATTGCCCTAAAGCATGAAATCTAAGATGACATATCTGCTAGACTGCGCTAGAATGCCATGTTGGATATAATAAATTGGAAATTAAAGACAGTCCTGCTAATCGTTTCTGCAACATTATAAGAGAGTCCATCAACTATGATATCTAATATGTAATGACAGTCACTTAACACTAATGGAAATGGCTGCTGGCAGTGTGACATCTACCTCTTAATATTTGTTATGTCCACGATTTTCTGATGTTAGACAGATAGTCCGATAATTGCATCTTCAGGTATACATTTTATTTCTTTTAACTGCAAAAAGTATGTATTTTTAGGGCTGACCTTCGTCTACCAATAGTAATGCATAGTTCAACACAGAGGATGCAATCCACATTAAACACGAGACTACTATAACTGACAATTAAATCCTGGCATATTATAATACAGGTAACAAAATACTGTAAACAAAAACTAAATAATGTTTAACTTGCCTGGTCAATTCCGAGCAGAAAGTAGGTGATATGGTCCGATGAACCGGGGTCATTTTCAGCAAACGCGTCGATTGTTACAAACAATGAACTACGAATTGTTGACAAATCACGAAGATCCATTCCTGTTACTCATTTTTTCATTATCACATTTCATATGCATAACTGTATTTATAAAACGATACTTGCACATGTACTCTTCCTCTGGACTGCTCAAAACGTCTTTGAATTGCTTAAATTTTAACTGAAAACTCAATATTCCAACAATTTAAATACAGTGTCCAAAGTCTAAATCGTTGGAATTTTTGTTTAAATTTTTTAATTCAGAGCATAAAAATGGAGCTAAAATTGTCATAGGTTTCTAGAGATTTTCTCTAAGATATATACGTATCTCTAAGATAAACATGCTTAATACACTCTACAAGTATGATATTATAAAAAATGTACATTACATGTAGTTGCTGCTCTCATTAGCTGTAGTCACGGAATGGATTTCAACCTGCAGTACTGCAATATGTATGTGTAAATTTGGCAGAAAACAGTTGAAAACTATTTTAAATATATTTGAAAACATACAGGGCATGAAGCGAGCGCATGCGCACTTACACATTTCAACCGATTTGGATAGAATTTATGCAAATCAACTTTCAAAGGTTGAAATCCATTTGAATGGCTACCTATAGATCATCATGTCATTCAGGAGTTTATGGCTCATTATTTTAAATCAGGATTTTTGATTATAATTCAAAAAATTAATTTTGGTCCTTTTCTACTGTGTATCCACTTTACCTTTCCAAACTTCTGGATTTGTGAATGATATGATTTTTTAAATTAAAAGCAATAATTTATACTAACTATTTACATAATGATAATTTTACAAAATTATATTCATTTTACAATTCATTTCTTATAAATGTGATTTGGTATTGGGACTACTAGATACAAACTATTAATAAGGTTATTATGTCACCGAAATTATAACTCTGGGTCACCATTCGCCCTACTGATACGAATAGGTTTACGGCCAAATCCATATCCTCGTAATAAACCCATCTGTTAACGCCTTTTGCTGTTATCGTGTATACTAACCTGTGATTTTGAAATAGCATAAAAAATTAATAAATGAAGTATATTTCGTGCATCTTTTGTCTTGTTTTCAACACAGTTTCCTGATTGTTGCCATTTAATTAATTAATCATGGCCTCCATTTGATGTCCACCACCTAGTATTTGGGATCGAAATATGTGGTGCGTATCATTTGGCCATGGTATCTGTGGAAAGCGATTGCGGAGGAAAATATAGTCTAATTTCACAATGAATATCCGTTATATTCAGGACGATTGGTCGAGCATACTTCCACTTGTCCCCAAATAAGACCTCTCACATGACTTTTTACATATTAGTTAGTTTATGAACGACGATCATGTCAGTATCAGCTCGTGGAAATTCAACTTCGGAACTTGGACTTCAGAAATTTAATCCAATGAGTGAATCTTCAACTACGAACAAAATGTGGATATTGTGAATTTTTGGATATAGTGCCAACGTCGACGATAATAACAATGGGAATGTGATGTTACTGCTGTACTTTGTAGATTAAGGATTCGTCAAAGAATACTGTATAATCTGGTGTCTGAAATGATCAAATATAAAACTGGACAGGTTATGTCCGGTTAATCAGCTGTGGAGGAAAGTACTTCTTAAATGACAAAATAGTATTTAAATCTGTGTTAAAGGCAACGAAATGCAAGTTTACAACGCCTCTTTAATGGTATTTCCAACATTTATTTTATGAAAATTCAAATTTTCTAATACACCAAGAACCTGAAGAGCTCTTTAAAATCCTCATCCCTATTAAAACATAATTCAATTTATAAAAAACTACCCAATAATTTAAACATTCTGGGTAAGTACTGGCAAACTTTTATGAGAAAATTAACACACAAAAAACCTGTTAATTTACAGATCAAAATATTTGTGAAAACATTTTAAAATCACTGAATAAATTAATTAAAATCACTAATACGATTTATCGCAATGATTCTATTTAAAATTATGACGTTATGAAATCTATCTAAATTAAATTTAGTTTAGTTATTTTTATAGATGTACACATGTTTTGGTTTCAATTTCATGACTACGAAAACCTATTTTTCAATGAGGTATATATATTGTAACTTCTTTTTTTTAATTGTTTTTCAAATGAAAAATATAGTCGTTATTTACAAAAGTTAACGTGCTTTACAGGAACTTGATTATTTCTTAATCACTGTTAAATCTATCGGATCCCTTGATTTTTAAGAAAGGACATTTCTGTGATCGTGCATGGGAAATCTTGACCACAATGTGTATGACGTTGCTCCTCAGCGAGCCTATGACCCGTGCCATAGTCGGTGGTCCTTGCAAGTTAGAGTGGTCAAACTTCACCGAATGTGTCGTTACCTTCGTGGTTACCCGTACCAAAATGCGTTTCAGCGGGGTTATTTCAACAGCAGTGTTACATTACGTGGAAATCCGTCCAGAAACTCGAATGTCCGTCTACATTCCCCAGTTATGCCTCGGCTTACTGGTCATGATGGTCAACGGTTGGCTACTGGTGAGTCTGCAAGGAAAAACTCAACAGATTAGGAAGCCAGTGGTTAAACTGATTTTTAGTTTGGTAGCTGCTTACTGCTTGCACGGTGCCATTACAGTGTACATCATGACATCATTGGTGGCATCATCATTGTCAGCCAATCCATTCCATCGAAGTCACGCCATGGAATGTGTCGCTGCCAATGGATTTCTGGTAGTGGCCATTGCTTCAGCAGTCTTACATCATATAGCTCTGGCAGCGGACAGATTCCATAATGTCATCAGATCAGTGTCTTACAGAATGTTCTGGACATCCGGCAGAACTTGGATTCTCATCGGTTGCATATGGACGACATCTCTCATCATTGGTTTTCTACCAGCCATGGGATGGAGGACGAAATTTCAATACTGCATGTTTTTTTACCAGTATTTCACTGGGTATTTCGTCCTTTTGACCATTCTTTTCTTCGTGGCCTTGCTCACCAGCGCCATTTTCTACTCGTATATTGTACTGACCACTCGCAAGCCTGTCAGTGCAACCTTCAACGTGAAAACAAACCGTAGTCGTCAAAGACAAGATGAACGACTGACCAACACGGCTGCCATCTTAGCAGTCGTCAGTTTTATATTTTGGACGCCTTTGTTCCTCCATCTTGTCTTGGCTTGTCCTGGATGTGTGGCGCGTTCAGAAAACGACTTTGTGCTTTTAGGAGTATTTGCTTTCGCGCTTACAAATGCTCTCATCAGTCCCTTGATATACGCCTTCAGAATCAAACAATTACGTCATTTGGTGAGCAATATTGTGGACCAGTGGCGAATGTGTAAACTGAAAAGAAGATCCGGAAATTTTGAACTGAATCCTGCAAATTGTGCTGTCCATAACGGGACTTTAAATGGCACCAATGGACTCAGGCCAACACATGTCCAAAGAATAAACTCATGTGCTTCAACTTCTGTTCGACCTGGTAAGTACACACATGTTGAAATAGTTTTTGATTTTATAAATGAAATTTCAAGTCGATTTGGGGCCTTTTAATTTCATTCAATATTTCATTCTTAGGACAAAACCAAATTTGGTGTTTTAATTGTCAATTTCAAACAATAATTAAAGAAAATCAGATAAGCACTTACAACATGTCACACATGTCCTGTACGTGTAACATTTCATGTTATCAAAACCGTATTTCTTGTGAAATGCTTTGTAATAATTGCAAAAAATCCATTTTGATAAGTGTTTTCGAAGTGTTTCATAAGTGTTTTGGAAAATGTTATGAATAGAATCAATTGTTAAAATCGCCACAATATGTTAACAATTATAGCTTGGCATGTCGATATTACATTTATATTCTGGCAAATTGAAGAAAATATATTAAAATTGCAGTAATCAATGCACTTTTTCATAAAATTCACATTATTTCATCTTAATTTTCAGTGATACCTCCTCAGGATTCAAGACATGGAGACATGCTCTACTGAACGTGAATTGTTTGTTGGACATTACCATGTAGATATTATTTAAAATTTTTGTATTATTTTCTTTGTGCATCTCATCACATTTGTCCATAATTCTGTAAATCTTTATATCAACAGATTTATATAAAAAACTTCAAAATGTGTTAATTTCTTAATTTGAAATGAATATTTTTCCACATCAACTTAACCGATTCATAGTTCCGGTTTATATTTTTAAATTACATTTATGCAAGTACATGTTGGATGTGTTAAAAAGTTTTTGGGGCCTTAAAACAATTCCTAAAAACATCAAAAAAACATTGCATTATCAGTTTCGAGTATGGTAGGTAAACTTCACATTAATGTATTCGGTTATCACGATTTTGCTTGACCTTAATTATCTAAATTGGAAAAATAGGGGATTTGGTCTAATGGAACTTGATAGTTTTCAAGCCACACCGGACCGGTTACTTCCTGTCCATTCATTTCATCCCGCCAGTTTCCCTCCGGTAGGTAAATGTGCCTCCACGTGGCCTCTTCCGCCAAAATGGGGGCTACTAGATATTCATCCCCTACCAGAAATTCATCGTTGATGACCTGTGCTGTCGTGTCATTGGCCGAAATCCACCATAGAGGGCGAATAATCGGTGTTCCGTCCACGGTTGACTGATGGGCAGCTGCAATGATGACGTCGGAAATGTTTTGGTGCAATTCCACCATCTTTAAAGATATGTTGGTCACTTCTTCGTCGAAAATCCAGGGTGGATAAGAAAACTGCATGGTAGGTAAAAAGGCGTTCACCTGCACCCAACGAATGAAAAGTTCACGGGTGGGATAAATTCCATAACCATTACCACCGATCATATCCGGTAACACGAATGGGTAACCACAGATTCCAAAATGGAGACTTGAAGTTATGACTGACCGAAGGCCGTTACTCAGGGTCCAGGTGGAACTGCGGTCGAGGATCCGTACGAAAATGGGTAGGTTTTGGGTACCGTAGCCGTCCCTCACTTCGATTTGGCCGCCATACCTGTTTTGGAATAGTGTATTGTTAATTATTAATTGAATATTAACTAATTTAACGATTAATATACAGTTTTGGTAGCAAACAGATCAAAAACATGCAAACCGTCTTAAACAAATTTACTAAAAGAACTCGATCACTTTTATCAAAAACTTACACCAATGTCGGTAAAATAATTTCGTTTTTTTCTGAATAATGACGACATTTTCATAGAAATTTGACGACATTTTCATAGAAATTTGTGAACGTTTTCATAGAAATTTAACGACATTTTCATAGAAATTTGACGACATTTTCATTGAAATTTGACGACGTTTTCATAGAAATTTGACGGACATTTTCATAGAGATTTGACGACATCTTCATAGAAACTTGACGAAGTTTTCATTGAATTTGACGACGTTTTCATAGAAATATGACTACATTTTCATAGAGATTTGACGACATTTCCATAGAAATTTGACGTCATGATCGAGTGACAGTAATATGCCGTCACGTTTTGAATACTTATCTAGTAGAAGTATTTTAATCAAAAACATCATTTTTGCTAATGTGAACTTCCAAAAGTTTGCTACCAAGAAAATTTTTTAAATATTTGATGTGATATACAACAATTTTATACATTCAAAAATCAATAAATATAGAAGTAATTATAAACATATTTGAATATGTTTCGAATTACTTCATTTACTTATTTTCATTCAAAAATCAGTAATCTCAACATTTTAGGTATCTGACAATGTAAATTCTTGATTACTTTACCTAGATGCAAATTTTGCATATTCCGTAGAGAAGATGCCCGGCTGAAGATCATCTTCGCTATTAAGAAAACCGTCAAACGGAAGATACTGACTTTCCCCAGCGTCAAATTTGAAGGAAGTCACGCCTATATCCTGTTTCAATTTGTCCAGCCTCCCTGCCCACCAATCAGTGGCCTCCTTTCTTGTGACATCAATGACCCCAGCATCTCCGTCCCACCATTTGGCGATGCCAGTAGTGTTATCGAGGCGACTTTTTACAAAATATCCAAGTTTGTCGCCTTCGTCAAAGGTACTGCTATTGACATTTACGAAGGGATGGACCCATAGAGTCAAGTCGAATCCCATAAGTTTTAAAGAATTGACCATTCCCACGGGGTTTGGAAATTTCTCAGTATCGAAAACCTCAATTCCATAAGCAGCCCCTTCCTCCCATGAATCATCCACTTCAATCTGACATGCTGGAAATCCATGACTTTGAATGTCTTGGGCAAACTGCAGGACTTTGGTTTGATTTACGAATGTCTTGTAAGTTGCCCAAGTTGACCAAATGGGTAATCGAAACATTTTTTCCGATGGTATTCCTGATGGAACACCTAAAATGTCTTTCATACTGCGATGAATGTCGAGCAAGTCACTTCCGGTCATTATTCTGTAGGTCAAGATTAATACAGAATCATCGGTGTTGAAGTAAGGATGAACGTAGGAAGAGTAAAAACACAAAGTTTTGTTTTCTGGGGCGCTGTTGAGTGACACGAACAATGGTTGGTCTTTCTCGAGGTAAAATGCATGGTCGTGAGACAAGAAGTAGCGTTCCAAAACGCCACCATTTTGGGCGTTTGGAATGAAGGGGGTCAACTGGAAACTCTCATTTTGTATCGGCCATGGCTGAGTGTGTAATTCACTGCCACCGTACCAATTATCTTGATGGAGGTCGAAACATTCCTGGAGATAGTTCACCGTAGGTGGTGCTGTCCATGTCACTTCAACCCCAGGAGCTCCATCTGTGTGGGCAGCGATCCTTAATTTCACACCATTTTCCCAAATTGCATAGAATCCATCACTGGTCATAGTCCAGTTCAGGTTTCCGGATACTGGATTTTGGGAACTAATTGGCTCATCAAAGACCGTTTCTACATTAAAACATTTGAACATTTATAAATAAAATTGTACGGTCAGTAAACTTAAAACAACTTAAAAATCGTATTCTTATAGTTCAAAACTTAGTTAAATTACCTCCGTTGTATAATAAGTGAAGTTGGAGCTGGTTGTCGTTGATTTCTAAATCAGCTTCTCCACTTATTATTGTCACTGTCAAAGGAGTTGTCTTTACTAACCCCACCAACAAAATAGCTGATACAGCCAATAACACTAAAATTAAAAAGAAAAATGTTTAAATATAAAGATACGAACACAAGAATGAAATCCACCTTCTCGGTCAATTGAGCTCACCTAAAATCCTCGTCATATTGTTCATTTAATTTTCCTATAAAATTAGATTCTTCATAAATCTTACTTAGATGTATAATTCTTGTTTCCATTTCAAGATATTAACAAAAAAATTGCGTATATAATGTAAAATCACAGCTTACCTGCTTTATGTAGTATCCACTTCCTGAAGTGCTTCACATTTCACTACAATTTTTACAAAAGTACGTTGTCAATTTGTCATTAAAACAAGAAACTATTTAGGCATTATAAATAGTAGCTAAACATTTAATTAATTGCTTAGTTTTTCGTTAGTTACAAACATTTTCACCGCTTTAGAGATTGTTGCTAAACTTAAAGGATGCGAAGGGGAGGATTAATATGGCAACGCCTCATTAACCCATGAGAAAATTTCATGCAACACTAACCATGCCATTATTATATTAAATGAGTCCCCTGTGTTAGATTACATTTAGCGAAGGACTATTCAGTCATATTAATTCAACTCGTGATTAAATATTTAGGAAGTCGTTTAAAAATTATTAAATTCAAAAGATTGTCAGTTAAATATTTGTGAATGTCAACTTACTTTAAAAACAGTAATGAGAGTTATCGTCCACCATGTTTTATGAAATTTGGTTTGCTTTTGTTATAAATGTTGGTCGACTTGCGAATCCTACGAGCTACTGATATCATTATTATCAACTAATATCAAGCAAAGTGATATTTTTGATAACTGTCGTCGTTATCTTATCAGATTTAAAAACAACTATAAATATAAGTTTTCACGATTGTTACCTACAGTATCTTGATTGTTCTGGGTTATCTTGTGATCATTGCTAAATATGATGATATCAGAAAGCTATCCAGATTTTTAGAAATTATATTTCTACACATTTTTTTGTTTTTTCTAATAACTTCTGTACTCTAAAAATTAAAATAAGGCATTATGAAGCAATATAAAATTAAATTCACTTTGATGTGTTTGTCATTAATGGCAACTGAAACCAGTTTTCCTATAAATTTCTCAGAAAAATGATAAACTAAAAAATTATAAGTTGTTTGCAAAATCGTGATCTTAAAATGCAAATCACTACACTTTGAGCTACGTTTTAAAAATCTCTGATGTTTCTCGCTGAGATTGAAATTAATAATTTTAAAGAAAAAGACCAGGAATACCCATAAGAATTATCAGAAACCAAGATTACAAACTACATCAAAGCTAACAACAATTACAATAAATAAAAAATTAAAAACTGAATATTAGTTTTGCAAAACAAAACCGAGTTAAGGAATGTTTATACTCTTCTAACAAGTAACTAACGACTAATTAATTAATTGCATACTACTTTAAACCATTTAAAAGAGAGTTTTGTTATCCTAAAAGTATATGGTTCTTTTAGAGCACTAAATATTCGATTCTTCATAGAAAAAATAACATTAAAAAATATAATTTTTATTTTTCAACTTCGAAATTTAACATTGCACGACCTTTCAATAATTACATGACAAAAGAATTGACATTTACTTTCAAAGGTATTTTATGAGAATTTCCCATTAAAGATGAAAATCTATTATTAGCGAAATTAACAATCAGAACTTTGAAAGATCGGTATCTGGTGTTTTAATCTGGACTTTCCGTTAGCACATACCTAATGAAAAGTAAGCGATCTGATCTAAAGGCACCGAATAATTGTACAACCAAACTGGACCATGAACAACTTCACCTTGAATTTCATCGAGCCAGTCACCAATGGGCAAATAAATGTCTCGGGAAACAACTCCTTGGTCAAGAACAGGGGCTACCAAATAGGATTCACCGAGCATAAATTCGTCATCAATCGTTTGGGCAACTGTATCTTCAGGGTCCACCCACCAGAGGGGACGGATCATTGGGTAACCATCAACAACTGCGTAATTGGCAGCCTCCAACAAATTGTATGAAATATTATAATGCAGGTCAATCATTCTGCGACTGATTTGCGTAACCTCGTCATCATAACTCCAAGGAGTGATCGAAAACTGCATAACAGGAAGGAAAGCATTTAGTTCGACCCATCGGATAAACAACTCTCGGTCAGGGAAGTCTCCATAAGCATTGCCACCGATGTAATCTGGCAACACGAAAGGATATCCAACAATACCGAAATGCAGAGTGGAAGTCAGAACAGACCTGAGACCATTGTCCAAACCCCATCGGGAGTCCCTGTCTAAGATACGGACAAAGAGGGGTAAATCTTGGGAATGGTATCCCACTCTCGCCTCTACCTGGTCACCGAATTGGGATGCAAAATGGGCGTACACAGAAGAATAGTTACCGGGCTGCAAGTTCTCATCAGTATAAGTGTAAGAGTTTTCTGGAAGCCATTGGGTCTCACCTGCATCAAATTTGAAGGCAGTTATGCCAGTGGTCGTTCTCAGATTGTCCAACCTTGCATACCACCAATCGGCAGCAGCAGCATTGGTTACATCAATGATTCCTCCGGAACCATCCCACCAATTGGTGATGCCTGTGGTGTCGTAGCCATCGGAAGTCACGAGATATTTGTTGCTGTCAGCCTCGGCAAAAAGGGGGCAATCGCTGTTGATGAAGGGGTGTACCCACAGGGTAACGTCAAATCCGAGGTTCTTGATGGCAGATACCATACCTGCGGGATCGGGGAATTTTACGGGGTCAAAAACCTCGCTGCCGTATCCGTTGGAACCCTCCCAGTTGTCGTCGATTTCTATCTGACTAGCTGGAAAGCCGTGGTCGACAATTTCCTGGGCAAAAGCCAAAACGGAATCTTGGTCAATATCACCCTTGTACTTGGCCCAGGTTGACCAGATCGGGTTAAGAAAAACTTTCTCGGATGGGTAGGCTACTGGGGTACCAAAGTAAGCATAAACAACAAGTATGTGATTGAGCAACAAGCCAGGAGCATCGCTTGTCAAGACCTTGTAGTCCAACTCCACTGGACGGCCATCAGTGTTTCTGTAAGGGGAAGAATAAGCAGCTCTAAAGCATAAGGTGTTATCAGCAGTGGATATGGCAACGAACAAGGGTACATCAGGTTGTATGTAGACGGCAAATCCGCCGGAAGACAAGAAGTAACGGTCGAGTACACCACCTGTCTGGGAGTTAGGAACAAAGGCGGTTTCAGCAATATCTTGCTTCTGGATTGGCCATTGTTGGACGTAGTTCTCGGCGCCTCCGTACCAGTTGTCCGTTCCCAAATCGAGACACTCCAGGGCATCTTCTACTCCTGCTGGAACTGTCCACTTAACGTCCACTCCGAACAATTTGGCAATCTTGTTTTCGGCAGTCAACGTTAGTTTGTAACCATTGTCCCACATAGCCAAAAACTGTTCCTCCGTCCTGGACCATCTTGGGAGGCCCTTCAGCGGAAGGGACTTGCCAAGAGGAATCTTACGGATTGTACCTTTTGATGAAGAAAGTTTGAGCAATTAATTTAAAATATATATCCAAAACTGATTCTGAGACTAAATTGGTGCAACGCAAATGAATCAATAAATGTGGCAACTGATAAATCTGTACCTTCACTGCCTATCACTTCCAATTCAACCGTATCAGTAATTGTAATCTTTGCTCGACCACCGTTAATCGTTGTAATAGTTGGTCCTTTGCCAGCCTGCGTATGCAACGCATACGTAGATGTGGCCAGAACACACAGAACTGAAATTTTAGAAAGAAAGTTCATATTATTAAATATGGAACTAAAATCTTATTAAAAAAAGATTAAGTCCGGATTCATATTCATACCTAATAGCTGTGTCCAAGACATCTTCCTACAAAAATAGATAAAGAAAAATGTAATCAGTTATGCAATTAACTTTTATCTTGATAAAGTCTAAAAAAATCACATCGAATCAAACGATAAAATCAGACCATATTATTTGGCAAACAGCTCAACCGAAATTTGTTTTTGGAATAAGTTATTTTCAATGTCTACTATAGTAATAAAGTTTATTTCAAAACTTAAGATAATCATAACTAACTTCACTAAATATATTTTACTAAAAAAAAAACTATAAAGAAAGTGTTTGGATTTGAACATACGAAATGTACCGTGCATTTTGGCAAATGTCATTCATCAAATACAAAGTTGTCAAGATTGGAAAAACGAAAATACTTCTTCCACAACACAAATTGTACATCTTATAAGAACATTAATAAAATAACCTCAATGAAAAAAAACTTACGTGTCTAGTGCAAAGCCTAGTATCTTCCAATATTTAGTTTCAAGTAACTTTCAGTGTGGTTTTTGAAATCTACTTTAGATACAGGGGATGTTTCACAAAGAATGATCGATTATATAGGAACCAGATGATTATTATCGCGTTGATACAATAGGAGCTAGATATTGAACTTCAAATCGATCAAACGATAATCAATTTTAAAACAAAACACGTGATTTAACATCCTGATATGCAGATTACGGTAACTATTATTACCAACTTGCAATGAGTAAAAAGCAATAACATCCATTTAATTAATACGAGGCAAGATTCGACTAATTAAACAGGTTGCCAGTTGACTCCACCTCACACCCAAATAAAAATTCGATTTGCAGACAACTATATAATTTCATGCTGAGAGATGGATTATAAAAAATGAAGAATTATTAGAAAAGCACGTCGTATAAACACAGTAACAGAGTATTATACATGTAAGTAAATTAAATCTGCCTCAAATGCCAATCAAATTTGAAAATTATTGTGAGATGGGACGAAAAATTCAAAATGTTGGTTTGCTGAGTGGTAGTACCACTGTATCAAATACAAAACTTCAGAAAAACTTATCTATAAAGTTCATCCAGTTCCGGGTTAAGTAATCTAGCTTATATTTTTAGATCAGTGTCAACCAAAGCTATAAACGATAACAAATGTCCTAATACATTCCATGATGTGGCATTTTCATGACTTATGATTGGAAGATAACCGGATATTAACTTTGGTGGCTCACTAGTTTTGACGATCTGCTGAATAAAATAATTACGATGTTAAATCATTGTATTTATGCCTCATCAATTGATGGCATTGAACGTTTTTTTACTCACAGAAATACATTACAAATAAGAAAGATAAACTTAATTTTATTTCAAAATCAACAATAAATCTACAACGTGACCAACTGTACTGGGGTAACTAAAGATTAGAATTCCCTAAGTTGCCAATGTTCTCTGCCTAAATAAAAAAATATGTACAGTATATTTACAAAGTAAGGCAACATTAAAACGCTAATATCCTGATTTGAAAACAGTTCACAGAACTGGTCTAAAGTAATATCTATTTTTATAGATAATAATAATTATAACACGTAGCTGCCTAACCTTCATGCTAAATATGCAATCTTTTTATCCTACAAACAAAAAGTTATTAATTAACGAAACAACCAAAATTGAAAGTAATTTTTCTGGATTATATGGAAATGGACTAGTGAGGGAAAGCTTAGAGATATACTGTTCAATTCGTGCTTTTCTGCTGTTAATGCGGTAGTCTTTAAATATGTTAGTTGCAGATATTAACTTGAGCATCTTCAGTTTACGAAAGCCAAAAATACAGAAAAACTAGTCGTTGCTATTACTAGTCATGGTCAGTCATGATTGCTCATGAAAATTTATCCAAGATGGACGATTTTGTATTAACAAGATGGACATTTTAGGTCCAATAATTCTTATTTAACCATATTTCGCAATGTCTATTATTATTAATCATGAGCAATCACAAATATGGACATTCTGCTAAAGAGAAGTGTTTGATGGGACTGAAGCTAGAATAAGCTCAAAGGACAAATACGACTCCAAGAAGAAGATTTAACAGCTTATTTAAAAAGCTACTTTTAAAAAGTAACTCACTAACTGAAATCTTGTCATAATGAAACAGTTTTCATAAAATCAATCCTTGTCAATAACAACCAACAGCCTGCACATACCATTAAGCTGCCTAAATCCATCAGATCAAGGATACGAAAGTGTAATCGTGTTGTAACAAGCTTATAGGGTTACCCTAATTACATACTCGTTTATGAGAATAGCGAAATGTGTGTAGTGGCTTTGGTACAATTACGTTTTACTACAAAACAATTTAACCTTTTAAAATATGGGATAACATAATTCGGAATTTTTAATTTCATGTCAAATATTTTTTATAACTATAACATATATAAACTGGATGCAAAGTTCATTTTTTCCCTTATTTCAAATAGCACTTAAATGACGTATTATCGCATTTTTTTGGTTGCTAGAAAGACTACATTGCACTACTGCTTTATTTTTACAATATTTTCTAGAATAAACTTTATGATCAAAGTAACAGATTTGGCAAGTCTACCCTGTTGATTTTCACGTGTACATGGGATTTAAAGCATAAAAACTGAACAGCCTTGGAAGAAAAAAAATATCGTAGATCATGTGATTCAACTGAACTCTATACATTACACTCAACCAAGAAATGATTCATAACAGCCTAAAGATGATTCAATTAAAATAAGGTTCGTAGCAACAATTTATTATTAGTGAAAATATTCCCAACTGCAAGTGGGCTGACTCCCACACGCATCTGCGCTTATTCGGGACATTAAAATTTATTTACAATAAAATTTGTTGTTGAACTCCAGCGATTGTATGTACTGCTTACAGGCAGTTCCAGACATTTAGATTGGCCCTATATCCTCAAGTTCAAAATTCCTAAGGACAGTTCTGATTTGAGAAAATACACCATACTTGCACACTTGTTGCTTAAGGAACCACCCAACAAGCTGTTTCGTTGTTTTGATGATTGTATCACTTAGTTTGTTTGTTGATTTTACTATTTCTACAACTAAGGCTAGACGGGGATGAGCTTTCGTCAGCTACCTGGGAATTTTGCCTACGAGGGGAGCTTCCACCCCCTCTTAAGGGGTCTTTAACATGCAACAAGCTACACCGGATCTCGGTTTAAACTCTCATCCGAAAGAGCCGCTACTTGAAGAATTTTTCCGATCCGTAAAAATTTCCACCAACCTAGATCGGAGAGGGAACCCCGCACCTTAATTTCGGGAGGCAAGCACGTCTGAAGTTCGTGATCTTGCTACATACTTTCCTTCCTCGGATCAGAACTGTCCTTTAGAATTTTAACACAGGAGTTGAAGGGCTAATTTAGTTATGTGTATTACCCTTAAAAAATAAGATTGAGCTTAAAGCACATAACTGCATTGGCATCTTTGAATAACAAATGTGAATTAAAAATAGGCACTAATTTGGCTAGTTTTTAACTTACAATAAACTGTAATTTCAATTCCAACTCAGAAATAACACTGCACACAAATGCATAAGATCTTCCAATGCCAAAACAAGTAGTGCCACCTCTAGTCAGTACTAAATTCAGAACGAAATAAATCTGCGAAAAGACCCCTTACTATTCCTAAGTTTATCATTTGTCCGTATCATATTCCATCATTTGCATAGAAAAGACAAAATAGATTAAAGTACTAAGATTTCTTTGCATAGCGTTTTGTTCTTAGAATGAACGATAATGTGCTCGAATATCTTAAATTGAAGTAGCATGGTAAATTAATAATTCTACTTCAAAGCATTAGCTAGATTCTAAGATGGTCAAATTCATTCAGGCGAAGACCGCAATTCATCGGTGGAAAATGACTACCCACTCTGTGTTTTTGAATGGCCCCATTTAAAACTCGTTTTCCAAATTAGTATCTTGCAATGACATCCTAATTTAAAAGTACTTTTCACTTTCCTCATCAATGGTACGATCTCGATTCATGCAGTCTTAAAAAGTATGCAACTTTGTTGAGAGGTGATCGATGGTCATAAATCCATTTCCCCCCTTTGTGATGCTTGTTGTCTCGATCTTGCCACAGCCCGGGTGGCAGATAGATATCCCTCTGATCTTCGTGCGGATCTAACATGGGTGCAACCAAGAGATCGTTTCCTACCAAGAATTCCGATTGGGTGTTTTGCGCGTCGCTGTCATTGGGAGCGATCCACCAAAGTGGCCGGATGATTGGACTTCCAAAACTTTCCGCTTCAGCTATTGCACTCCTCAACTTCGGCATTACCACGCTACGCCTGAACTGGATAAGCTTCTTCGCGATCGAAGCCACCTCCTCGTCGTAATCCGAAGGCAAGATGGACATTTGCAAAACCGGGAAAAAGGAAGCTAGCTGCAGCCACCTGACGAACAACTCTCTTTCGGGAAGTCCATCCGTGAGCTCCCCTCCAACAGGTCCAGTTAAAATGAAAGGGGTACCCACGATACCCGTTGCTAGAACTGCCGGTATCAGCGATCGTAGCCCCCGATCCAAATCCCAAGTGGATTGACGAGGAGAAAGTTCGACGAAGGAGGACAAGGATGGAAACTGAGAGGAAACCGCAACGCTGAATGCCAGATTCGCCTTGCCGGCAACGCTGTTGTACAGTTGGGAATAAGAGTTGCGAGCTGGTAGGGGACGGTGAAATGTGGCATAGGGTGGTAAAGACGTGGTTTCTACGCCTCGAAACTGGAAACTCTGAACGCGATAGTTCTGGGTTAGATTCACCAAGATGTTGTGGAACCACGAGGAGGCGTTTTCGTTTGTAAAATCGATAAGAACGGCGCTAGGGATGTGGCCCCAGTTGATCAGGTTGGGAACCCGCCGACTTATATCCCGAACCCAAAAATTGCTGGCCAAATATTGGTAATAATTTTTAGAAGATGTGCTGATGTAGGGGTGAACGTGCAAAACCACTTTCAATCCTCGATTGTTCAACAAGTTGATCATTTCCTTAGGTCCAGGATCAGAAAAGAGTTCCGCATCAAAGGTGTAATCGCCGTCTGTAGCCTGCCAGTGGCTGTCTATGAGAATGGTTCCTGCCCTGTTGGGATCCAGACGCTGGACTTGTTCCGAATACTTTAACAGCACACTAGAGTTTACCGAAAGACCAAATTTCTGCTTTGTGGACCAAACAATGTTTTCGGTGATATACGCACCATTGTGTGGCAAAGGCGATTTTGGTTTGAGCTGGTCCATAACGTGTAGATGAACTTCTTTGAGGTCCCAGGACGAGCAAAGGGTGTATTGCAAAACGGGGAGTTTGACGATTTTATTTGGTTTGGCAATTAGACAAAGTCCAGGAGCGTGTGTGGCATCCCGGTCAATGAGGACATGGAGAGGTAGGCTGAGGTTGGTCATGATGGCAACTCCTTTAGAAGTGACCCAATACCCCTCGAGAATGTGTCCGAAAACGTCCCTGCTAATGTTACCTGTTATGTAAGGCGTTTCGTTGGTTTTCAGCAAATCCATTGGCCACAATTGGGGATTATATTCGCCCATGCCGTACCAATGTGCCCCTTCCATTGTGAAACAGTCCTGCAGCGACAGTCCTTCTTGTAAAGCTTGCCAATGCACTTGGTAGCACTTTGCGGATTCGGTTGCCTGAAAGCGATTCACTCTCATCTTGGCCAGATCAACCCACTCTAAACACGCAGTTTCGTTGCTGGACATGGTTTCTGTATCATCGTGACAATCCTTAGGCAAATCCTTCGTTAATAACAACGTTCCCAAACGACCGATTAATACATCTTGCTTGGCTTCATTGCTCAGCTGCAAAATGCGGTTGTCCTCGGTAAACTTTATCTGTTCCCCAACCGCAAGCTACAAAGAAAAGCAATGAAATAATTTATTCGACGAAAGTATGTTTATTGAAAATGCAAAATCTCATCCAATAATCAATGAAAATCATCAAAGTGTTAAATGAATGAAGGCAAACTTATTTAAACAATAATAAATACTAAAATATTGGCAAAAAAAATTCCAGAAAGATTTATTCCTGTTTTTGAGATCAAGTTTACAGAAATCAGGACAAACTGTTCAAGTTCAATTGATAACCCTATCCGTGTCAAACTTTCAATTCAATGTTTCACAATTCTGTTATTAATATGCAAAATATCAGGGATAGATAACGTGTTAACTGCAAACTTGACATATTAAACAAATATTTCGTGTAATTAATCTGCATTAACAAGTAGGCTACCTTCATTTGGTTTTAAATTTCATTTGCCAAAATAAAATTTTGCAATTGAAACTTGGTCAAATTGGTCAACATTCAAGAAACATAAAATGAATATCAGGTTTTTTTTACACATTGGCTTACCTGCATCATTTTCAAAAGATGCTGTTGATGATAGACGTAAGTTAAAGACATCATGAGAACGATGACGAAAAACATAAAAATCACGAAAGCCCTCAGCTTGTTTTCTCGAGGTTTCTTCGGCCGCATTATCCCAGGCATAGTGAACTGAAAAGAACACACAAACAAGTCATGCAATGTCCACGAAACTCGATGTGAATGGTTAACTAATGGGAAAACTTGTTCCGTAACAAGGTTGTTTTTCCAACGTCTCGGTATGTTCAATACTTCAATCCATTTCGTAGGTGCTGAAACTATTTTTATTGACTGGGACTATCTACAAATCCACATTTTTCCTAGTCATTTATTGGGATTACCGAGAGAAAATCTAGAATAAAAATTAGCCTTCGTAACAGGGCGAGGAATCAGTTTTAACACATTTTATACTTGTAAAAAATATGCTATTAATCACTGTTACCTTTGACAGTGATCCAAATACCGAAGGTTCCACATCAGGAAAATAAAATTATTTATTGGAGCATTAAGAAGTACTTAATATCTTAACAAGAGCTCACCTTGGGCCTTATTGCAAACTACACCACATTTTTACTTTCGTTTTCCTTAGTATAAAACTTGTATACCTCTAAATAATTTTATAACCAAAAAAAACAAAAATATTTTCTAATCAAAATTACCATGCTCACACAAATTAATTACATTTTTGTCAGATACCATTATTAAAAGCAGTAATATTTGCCAGTAGTTGGAAAGATCCGGATTGAACTTGTCTATTCTTATTTAAGTAGATTTCCAAAATTTCTTTTCAAACTATGTCATTTCATAGCACCATTTGTTGGTTACCGAGAGAAAAACAGCCCTGACATCTGCATGTCAAACAATATCACTTGGGGACCACAGAGCAGGATAAACTGTTCCCAATTCCCAGGGGCAACTCACCACTAGCTTCTTTCGATATGGACTAGAAGGAGATGGTGACGGAGATGGTGAAGGTGATGAATCTGCCTTCCGCCAGTTCTGAGTGTCGTCATCCATTTCAAATCTGGGGGGCAAACGTTTTTTAGTTGCTGGTAGGATGTGTGCAAATCCATCACCACCATTGGACACTCCATTGCTGGACTGCAAGGGTTGTTGCTCAGATGTCTCTCCCAAACTCTCGCCATCCGGATCACAATCTCTATTAGAATCCATTATTTAACGCCTGAAAATAACAAAAGGAAATTCAATTTAATTTCTCGATAAAGCACTGGGTTTTCAAAAATGTAAACAGTGAACTCAGTTAACTTAAACTAAATTAAATAAAAATCCTACAGCTGCATGATACAAAATTTCAAAAAAATTTGCTGCCAACTCCATTAGTTATTTTAACTAACTTGCAGAATTAATTAAATTTTAATTAACATACATGAGCTTTATTGATTTGTCAGCCTTACGTGACCAAGAATAACGAATCCCCCATTAAAATTTCATTGAATTTGAAATGCAAATGAAAGAGATAGGTGACATAATCAACAAAGCACCAAATCACCAAAGCATAAAAGTTATTAAAATATAATGATTTTTAGTAACCTTCCGTATACACCTTCTGAATGAGGTTCGATTAATATAGTCCTGATTTGGTCAAGAGCCTGTCTGGACGACGCTATTTTAGCCAACTAGTAATTAACTACGTTTACTATTCTTATCATGTTCCAGGAAACGAATGCATAACTTGAAAATTGATAACGAGAAAATTAAATATGAATAGACGCATAATTTAACTTGATAATAAGGCACTAGAATCATGCACAACACGGATGAAATATATACAGAAAGTAGTTTCGCTAAATAAACTTTAAAATATACAGTGTATATCTGTTCAAAAATCAAAGTACGAAAGGTAATCAAAAATTCAAGGTAATCTGTCATTTTTGTAACAGCTCAGGCTCAAACTATCTTCAAAAAGACCTTCGAATATCTACTATAAAAACTGACGACAGTCATTGCACTTGTCTCAGTTGTCTGAACCTTTTTTTTGGTGGTTTATTTAGAAACCCACACAAATTAGAAGCTGTGGCAATATACTCGTGTACAATTTGCCCTCGAAATTCACCCCACAAGCACATTTGTAAAATTCTGTCCTTGTCAAGGATTGTAGTGCCAGTCAAAAACCTGCACAAAACTTGAAATGGTAAAAACATTAAGATTTAAAAAACTTGATCAATGATATGTATGGATGCTTCACAAACAATTGTTTGGAACTAAAAACAAGTAAAAATAATCGTGCTTCTAATAACTTTGTACATATTACTATAAAATCATTAGCAGGCTACATTTTCATAAGTACCTAATTTCATTATAAAACATGAATTAATTTTAATGATGATTTGTACAAAACCAAATAAACCATCAAACATAATTGTGTTCTTCTTTGTATAATAATACAATATAAAAAGTCATCTACGATTTATTATGACGTGTTGACGCCTTATTCGCCTTGACATTAACCAAAATGAAAATGTAAAAACGCGGTACATCATCATAAATTTACCATTTGTGTTACTTACTGGACAATAAATTAGTAGAAATCATCGTATATTTCCGCCTTTCTTGGCACAGATGCGGCTTTATGGTATCAAACACGATGTTGGACTGTTTTTCTAAAGGCTCTATTCAAATTTGAACAGTCAGAACTGAAAAAAACAGTTGATTGTTCAAATCTGACTGTTTCAAAACATTTTCCAAAACTACCAATGGTAAAGTTATGGGAATAATCTACTATATACGATTTTAAGTTAATTCCCGATAATATTCAATTCCCAAATTTAAGAGATATCTGTTTAAGATGACGAAAAACATTGTAGTTATACTTTTCCAAATATCAGTTTGCTATATTAAAGTGTTTAATGTACAGGAGGTCATTCACATCATAGCTTTATAGTTTTAATGGTTGGGAAAATAAAATTTTATTGATTTTAGTACACATTTAATAAGGTTTCAAGTCCATAGACCAAACAAACATTGCTGAAATTTGTGATACGAGAGTATATGACCAACTTTACACTTATTTCGAACATGTACATGTGTACAATGTACAAGTGGCATTAACTTTATTTTACAAAGGACCGTCGTATAAATATCCAAGCAACCGTGTCGCTGACAATTCCATATTTTTTCCAAATTTTCAAGATTAACAGAAATGTCCTGACCTCGAGGGGAAATTGCAGCATAAAATTAGTGTTTAACACAAAGTTAGTCAGAATTTCCGACTTTCCCGAGATTTTAAAAATGAAAGTACATTTGGGACTGGGACCATCGTATAAATATATTTAACTAGTGTCCATTTCCCCTTTCACTGGCCTTTAAAACTCAATTAAACAAAATCCAAAAACTGAAAAATACCATCATTAGTGGACGCCCAAAATGGCTTACCCCTTCCTCCACCCTCTTGAAGGAGTCCTGTTTGAATGGCCTCTAAGCATACGGTCCTAAACATACATTCAGCGCCATCATTATATCGAAAGTGAAATTGGGAGCTTGTTAAAGGTCAATCACACGCTAACACCGATCATATAAAATACTAGCACCGATAAGGTTATGTTTACTATAAAAAGCAAGATATGGAAAGTGTCTACGACACCATTTTCAAAGCAATATAAATCTTGTTGGTTTTTCGGTTCATTTTAACACGGGAAAAACAACTTAAAAACCATGACACAATTAGAAAAGGCTACGTATTTACTGCTTTCTGTCCACATTAGAACCAGTGTTTTACTCAAGGCAAATATTGTAGCAAAAGTACCAGCAAGGTTACAAAGAGAATTACACTTTCTGGTTAAGCAACCTTAAAAAACTTGTCCAACTGCATAAATTAAGAAATTTACATTATACACGAAAGCAAATTTTTTTTTATCCTTTTCAGAAATCCATTAATTATTTCACAAAAAAGATTGGGTGTGAATTTATTACTCCAGTGGCATTTGGCTTTACATGTCTATGTAGCAGACACTTAATTGGAAAATTATGGTGCAGTTTACAAACATCGTCAGTTTTTGTTACCAAATACTAATTAATCATTTTAAAGTGATGAAATTCTTAAATTATTCTTTTATGGTTATATTTGCCCTTGAAATCTTAACAGCTATTGTCAAGGTAACATTAATATTCGTTTAAAATTACACAATAATATGACTCGACACTTTACTTCTTCGCTTTGAACGAACACAAAAAAATAGTCTTAGTTAACTTTATACTAAGCCTAAGCAACTAAAGTGTTATTTTATGATCCATAGCAATGAAGAACAAGATCACGGATGTACATTAATAAGGGATGAAACCTGTAAGTTAAGATTAGCATAATCAAATTTACACTGACACCTAAATTTCTATTCAAATTGTTTCGTGAGTGGAAAAAAAAAAACAATGAGTACTTTACTAATGCTAACCTTGCCTATCCGAAATGAGATCAACAAAAGTTGTTTACCTAAGTGGGAAAACTATTCAATGTTCAAATCCATTCACCTTACTACATTTTATCATAAACATCGATATTTTATTAGACATTAGTGTCAGGAATCAGACAGAACACAATTTTTCAATTTATATTTTACGCTATTTTTCCATGTACTCGAACAGTTTATTGCTTTGCAAAATTTAAAGTGCTGGTTGTATTAAAGGGAAATTAATGCTTCACAATGTATGAAGATTCACAGATATATCTTCCCCAATATATATGTATATACTGATCAACCTTATTCATTTTTTGATTCTGCCCCCAGTAATGGATAACTTTAGGCGAGGCTAATGCATTTTTTTTCAAAGACAGATTTGGGCAAAGTAATACAAATACATCTGTATGCACAATGAAAAATTATATTATGATCAAACATATTAAATGAATTGTAGTTTTTTTTTTAGAAACGTGTAGTTCATCATTTTGATGTGAGGGGGCAACACGTGTCTGACGATTCATCAGTGAAAGCCGAAAAATCCATTTTTTAGGCTTTTTACTGAAAATATTCAGATAATACCTTTTCTACATGGTAGTTCATACTCTACTTAATACTAAATTGCGAAAATACATCGTAAAATATATGTATTCTTTCGAATTCTGTCTTTGAAAAAAATACATGGCAGGTATAGGGCTTGGATTTGGCTTTAACCCTGCCTTAAGGCCTTCCATCGGGAACTGGGGCTCAGCCTGTCCATTGTTGACATTTTTGTTTAAAAAAATTGAATAATTTTTTTTTAAAAAACACGTCTATAACTGAAATAATAAATAAGCAAAATGGGAGGATTCCCCAAATTTGAAGCTTATGAAATGTATCTGGGGGGGGAGGGAAAGTTCAATGAAGAACATAGCAAATGAAAAATGCCCTAGAACATAACCCCGTTTGACCTATTTGAATCTTTTAAAACAAGATAGTAGAGGCAAAACTAGTTACACGATGATTTAATCTGCATTACGAATTATCCTGATTAAAAAATATTATTCGCAATCGATTGTTCGATTGGCCTAAATCACAAATAACAAAAGTGCAATTTTTAACTAACAAACATTCACAATAATGTACAGCATTAAAAAAAAGTTCTCAAGCGGGGGGTAGGGGGATGTCTTCTGGCATGTGGGCACCATGTGGACGGGGGGAAGGGAGGTGGGTAGCAATTGTGGACGTCCACTATAATGATGGTATTTTTCAGTTCTTGGATTTTCTGTTCAATTAAGTTTTAAAAGTCAGTGAAAGGGGAAAATGGACACCAGAAGAAATGTGTCCATAGTCCCAAACGTACAGGAATGTTTAAAACCTCATGAAAACTTTGTGTTGAACACCAATTTTATGCTGGAACTTTCCTTAGAGGTCAGGAAATTTCTGTTGACCAGAAAAATCTTGAAAAATGTCATGAAATTTGAAATTTATAGGATGGGCTTTTGTTTATTCCAAAAAAATTTCTGGACTCATACTTTTCAAAAAAAAATTAAGGACGTCTATGAGGGGGTGGGGGTCTCGACTAAAATGGACAGCATGTGGACAGAGGGTGAGGGGGTGGTCAACAATATGGACGGCAATTACCACAAAAAAAAAACATACAACACTGAACTTTTCTATGCTATCTGAACTATCTGAGGATTTCAATATAACAAAAAAGATATTCATACAAACACTCGAATTTCTTATTTTTATATCCAAACACCACAACATATGCATCAAATTATCTGATTTCAATCCATTTTTCAAATTATTTATGTACAGCATGCGAGCACTTAACAGATGAAAATTTTTCAATATAGTAATCGGGCTATATAATGTCATGATGTACTGAAATTGCACTTTTTTTGTGAAGGTGATTAAATAACACGACATCAGCATTCCAGGGTCAGCGTAAAGGCAGATATTATAATGCAAATAATTCATAAAATTCCCAGAGACCTACTAAGCTCTATAAATAAGCTTAACAAACGCATGCCCAAATGCATTATTCAGTAGCATCCTATTGTGAAAACATTACCAGTGTATAATCAACCAAGTTAGCGTATCCACACGAAGTTTCACCAAAAAAAAGGCCACATAAGCTTTTCAAGTGGCATTGCAATATATTCGAGGGAAATTTATGATAAGTAAATTTAAAAAGGTTGCCCAAAAGTCCACGCCACTTAAACGTTATTCACACGCACATTTGAAGGCGATTTCAAATGCGTTCATTGAAAGATATAAATGATTATTCTGCAACCATAATTAAACAGGCCCAGTGCCAAAAATGCAATGCAGCAGTGGAGTGAAAAATTGTGCCAAAAAATGATAAGGTTTACACTTCCTCGCAAATAAACTGGTTTTTTCACTTGGAATACGTGTGGTATCGTAGGTCACCATATTAGGAATTCAAAATCGTTCTTACAAAGAGTATAGCGTTGTCAGTATGTTGAATTAAATATTTGCAAATTTAAAAAATGTCACGAAAAAAAGACGTGTAAAGAAATATCATACTTATTAGATCTTACAAATACATAAAATCATTCAACTCAGCACCTTACAGACAGCAAAATAATGTTATATGGTAGGGGGAAGGAGGGGTCATGCCCAATTTCAGGAAAATGTTTCTACGTAGCGACTCATCATTGTTAGATTCAATTTTTACTAAATCTGGACTTTCGCCAGGAAGGGCTATTCTATCATCTAATCGCATGCAAAAAGAAGGACCAATAGAAAGCATTTGTCTTGGGGCACGATGCTCGGTCAAAGGATTATGTCTACTCCTAGAGTGATCGTTAGTTGTTAATATATTTGAATTACTAGAAAGATTAAAACGTTTGAATAATCACATAGATAACTTTTCGCGTCTGGACCTCAATGTGTCCCAATTGAGACAGTGAATCATTTCTGTCACACTCGCGGAATGTTATGTTTCATCACATACGAACATGATTTGGATTTCACTATTTTTAATGACTAGCTCATTTACCATAAATTAAGTCTAGATTACTTTAAGATTATAGGTCTAGGCAAATAAGTACTCTGTAAACAAACCTTGTGGCGAATAATACGCAATTGTGGCAATTATACTTAAATTGTTTTATTTCATTTAAATTAGTCTGACATTGAAAAGTTTCTTGCTTATTTTACTAACATGTACTTAACTTTTACTGCGTGTTTTTGTACAGCATAACAACAAATTGTGACGAAATAGTTGAAATAATAGTAGAGAAATACTAGTGTGTATGTATTATCCAGTAATAAAACCTAACAAGAATAACATTAATAAATCTAAAGTTCAATTTATATCAATTTAACAGGGAAATAAATTGCTAAAACTTTAGTTTTCAATAATTTAGCGACAATTTGCTATAGTTACAATATTCGTCAAATATTTACAAATTGATCAGATTCGGTTCTTATATTTTTGATTAAATAATGCACCATTCATGAACACAACGTTTACAGAAAGTCTTACAAATATTCAAATCAATATGAATTTTAGCAAGTATGAATGTTTAAGATTTAATTCGTGCTTTCATAAGGATGGAATATCAGGTTTTATTTTATGTGAAACATTTTTTTTAGATTTCGGTGAACACTAAGTTCATTTTTAATATTATATTTCACGTACATTAAACGAGCGCTACCTGTATATGTTCACAATACAATAACATGCAAACTGCGCACCCTGGTGGAAACGTACTATATTAACTCACGATGCTTGCAGTGTTTGCCTATGAGTAAGGGGAGTACTCATTATCTGTGAATTTATGAACTTACCAAAACTTTAAAATCTACATTTAAAAATGGAAAGCATGAGAAATAAGTTCAATTTCAACACGGTAAGGTAAATACAGTTGTGAAATGGGACAATTGATTTCACAAGTTAAGGAAACGGGTGCATTTTAGCAAGAAAATAAATCAAGGTTATTAACAACGAAGATAACGATCAAACCTAAATATTAAGAAATCGTTACGTGTCTTTTCTTAGCTTACACTCATTTAGTAAAATAAGTTCAAGTACATAAGACTGGTTCACAAAAGTTTTGACACATGACTAAAACATCTTAGTTCATATTTTCTCAGTATTTCTAATAAAATGCTTAACCAATAATAAGGAAAATGCTCAAGGAACATTTCCTTGTTAACAAAATTTGGCATGAGATAATCTTAAGTTTAACTCGATTATTAATTTACAAGAATATTTAAACATACGTTAGGTTAAACTAGGTTGGATAACTTGCAGAATTTGCTTTAATGTTAATAAAACTTAACCAATCATTATCGGATTAAAGACCCATCAGATAATCTTTATTCATAAGCCAATGAGTTAAAAATTTAAATACAAATCTAGTCCAATTTTAAAATCATGCCAAGGCCATTCAATTACGTAATCGCTACTTGTTAATTCAATAGTTGGCAGCAACTTAGACAGATTCCAAGTATAATATACCTTATCTCAATCTACACTCGTTTGTCTTCAATTCGCAGAAATTTGAATAAGTATTGTGGTAGATGAATGTTTTAGTCTTACATTTTGCAGTTTCCTGCTTCACAAATTATCACCCTATTATTATACTCAGATTTCGGATGAAAACAGAGTAGAAACTACTTGAGTTAGATCCAATATTTTGCATTTCATGAAAAATGGCTTATTTAGGGAAATAATACTATCTATGTTTCAGGAAACAATACGACCAACTATAATAATTCGCTGCATCAATTAGTCCTGATGGATTATCATCAAACCGATTTTGTTTTAGGTCAGCAAACTTATAAAAAATAGTAAATATATAATTGATAGCAATTCAATTTCTTATGAAATAATTCAACATCACGTTCATCATACATCGAAACATTATGTATTTTATAAATAATTTATGAAATAAAAGTCTCACATGGCTCCATGCAAATAGGTCAATGATTTCGGGGTTAATGAAAGTCACATTGGCTAGTTTTCAAAAACCAAAAATGATAAACTACAAAGTTCAATCAAACTCAATTCCTTTTATAGGACAAATTGATTTATGAAGTAAATCAGCCATAGAATAAAACTGAAAAAGCCATCATGCTTGGAATAAATAAACTAACTGGAGATATTTTTTCACCTTTTTTCAATCGATATTTCACATATATGGTAATTAGTATTAAAATGCAAATTTGTTGCTTTATCAATATCAATGTACTCTGCAGAAATTTCAATTAGCACCACAGGTACAATTATTTAAAATTAAATACCAGGGTATTTGAACTTGATTACGACAATGAACCTAACACTTATGAATTGTTCAACTCCAGTTCAACAAGTCTTGAACCTCAGTAATATTGAACAAGAAAAAGATAAGCTAGGTGAAATATCTCAACAGCAACAAGTTTAAGAAACGTGTTACTCCTACCTGTACGAGCGAACGTGAAAATCCAAGTGTTGGATTGTCTTAATTTAGTCGATGCTATTGTCTTCAGATTATCCAGTGTACATTAAAGGAATTATTATTCCGAGACCTTTGTGCAACTGAATTATTAAATATGAAAAGCAGATCGTAAAATGTGTTTTCAAGAACATTCAAATGCAAACACATGAAAGTTATGACCGGTTGAATTATTTACCACTGACGTAAAAGGAATAGTCAAACTAACACCTGTGGGGTGGCAACAAAACGTCCTATCAGGCAGACATGAGAATAACAAAATATATACAAACAGGCCTAGATAACACTCGTGGCAACAGGCTAGCTATGTTTGCAATGTTTATGAAACATTAGGCTAATTGAGTACAAAACAGCATATTTGAACATCTGAAAACGGATGAAACATAATAAAACCAGGCAGTTTGGTCAAAATAGAGGATAAAAAATGCTTTTTTTATTAAATCAAAGTTATAAAACTTCTGTTGAAAACAAAAGAAAGTCAAAATTTCTCTAAATTCGATACTCTGCGTATACCATTTTATAGAACCTACTAGTATTTATTCATGGTGTTGATTTTCTACTATAATTTTCTTCCCTATAACTTAGTAAAGGCCCGTTCAAAAAGGACGCCCCAGAAATTCCTTCAAAAATTGCCCCCACCCCCTCCTCCTAGTCGTCCCTACCCCCTGTCCACCTGGTGTCCGTTTCAGCCCAGTCCCCCCACCCCCTCATAGACGTCCTTAATATTTTTGAAAAGTAGGGTGCCCAGAACATTTTTGGAAACATGCAATGGCTCATCCTATAAATTTTTAAGCACCCACCTGGCTTCCAATTTCACAACATTTTTCCAGATTTGTCTGATTAACAGAAATTTCCGGACCTAGAAGGGAAATTTCACCAATTTCAGCAATTTCAGATTTTCCCGAGGTTTTAAAAATTCAAATATACTACATTTGGGACTGGGGACACATTTCTTCCGGTGCCCATTACCCCTTTCACTGACCTTTAAAACTTAATTACACAGAAAATCCAAAAACCGAAAATTACCATGCCCCATCCTCTTGAGAACGTCCTTTTTGAATGGCCCCTAACTGACAAAAGCACATTAACATCCAAGTTTTTTACTTGATGAACTTAGCACTTAAAACATTTATTTATAGAAATACCACTTTTAAACGGTCAATTAATGCAAAGAAAACCCATTTAGAAATGTTATATACATATACAAATTTTTTGGAAGGTTTTATACCATATATGTACATATGTCCTTAGAATTGAAGAAATGTTATCTTAATCTTGTATATCAAGTACAAACGAACAATTCCTCGCAAATTAATACTCTTAAGACTAATTGCAAATGCACATCATAACTTCCTGCCATGGGTAGCAATTTCAACTGCAACATTATATAACGCAAACCAACGCTGGTATGCAATTATGATATAGAGATAAATAACAGCGCCCCCTGGCAACTATCTGACATTTTAAAAATCCTTATGACATCATTTTGACAATATAATAAAAATGTGAATTTCTAACAAAATTTCATCGAACTAAGTTTATTTGATATTTCCTGTAATTTCTTAAACAAAAAACACTCGTTTAGTTAAGCGTTTCAGGCTTAAATAACGACATAAATTTAAAACTGTGAAGGTTAAAACCTTGCCAACTAGATATCAAGTAGACTAAAGCACTCACGCGAACGTACGTATTTTGCCAAATAAATAGCTTTATTAGCTCCTATCAAATATGGTTGTCGTGGTAAAACTTGCTATCTTATTGATAACGTTCAGGTACAAGGGCCTGAAAACAGGAAAACTACTTTAGATGCACATAAAACACAATAAGGGGACATTCAAAAAGGACGTCCCCGAAATTCCTTCAAAAATTGACCCCCTCTACCCCCTGTCCACATGGGTGTCCATTTCAGCCGAAACCCCATCCCCCTCATAGACATCCTTGATTTTTTTTAAAAAGTAGGGTTTCCAGAAACTTTTTTTCATCATACAAAGGCTCATCCTAAATTTACAAGGACCAATTCCACAACATTTTTACAGATTTTTCTGATTCACGGATATTTCTTGACCTCGAAGGGAAATTCCAGCATAAAATTGGTGTTTAACACAAAGTTAGGCATAAATCCCAACTTTCCCGAGGTTTTAAAAATTCAAGTACACTGGGGACACATTTCTTCCGGTGTCCATCCTCCATTTCACTGACCTTTAAAATTGAATTAAACAAAAAAATCCAAAGACTGTCTAATACCATCATTAGTGAACGTCCATAATTTCTTCCCCCTCCCTCCCCCTGTCCACATGCCATCAGACTTCCTCCCCCTCCCACCCCCCTGTCCACATGCCATCAGACTTCTCCCCTCCCCCTCTCTCCCCCCTGTCCACATGCCATCAGACTTCCCCCCTCCCTCCCCCTGTCCACATGCCATCAGACTTCTCCCCCCCTCTCTCCCCCCTGTCCACATGCCATCAGACTTCCCCCCTCCCTCCCCCCTGTCCACATGCCATCAGACTTCTCC
>JAQGAE010000624.1:0-32460 GCA_034696685.1 Julus scandinavius | reverse complement strand
CATTATGGATGGGGTGTAGTAAAATTTGTGACAATTGTGACAAAGGGGTGGGGGTGTTTAAAAAGAGGCAAAAAAGTAGGACATAATGTATGGACCACCCCTAACTACTTTGTTTTGGATAGTCTTCCTTTGATAAATTTTTGTAGAAAGTAATAATCCTTGAGGAAATTTTTGTAGTATTAATAGGATAATGCTATACTTTTTGCTGAAATTTTTAAATTCCTTTAGCTACCTGTGGCTATGCGTGACCTTTCTTCCGGGTTCAACTAAACACTGTATTACAACAACAAAAAACTTGTAATTTATTGAACTGATGTTCGAGCACATATTTTCGCCTTTTCTTCACTCACAATAAAATAAATTTGCAAGATGAATCTTGTTTGTTGTTGTTGTCATTTTTAAGTGTCGTGAAATTATGCTACAAGCGCTTACAGACAGCTAGGGCATAAACATCAGTGCGCATGCGCGTGGCATCAATACCCACAAGTGTTGTACTTGAGAATCAGGCATTAAAGGACAAAAACACAATTTGTGAGTTCACGCACAATAGCGCTTTCATTGTTATTCATAGTCGGATTAGATATGGTGTTACTAAAACTGTGTCTCCAAAAAAAAACGTTATGAGTTTGCTCAAACATCACAGTAGGCAAACTTTTATTCAATATTTGTTTCAGCAAACCATGTTGCCTTCAGTGGAGACCCATCATAAAGTTTGGTCTAAAAAGAAGGTAACATGCAACATGTATAAAGTTCCTCAATTTCCTCGCCTTTTGTTATTAATTGAAGCAACAAATTAAAAAATCAAAGACCAAGCTCATCAACATGGTTTGCTGAAACAAATTAAGAAAAACAAGTTTTCCTACAGTGATGTTTGAGCAAACTTAAGACGTTTATTGTGTTCACAAAACATGTTTCCTTAAAAAATGTCCGATCGCTCGCGAGGCGGTCCGGATCAAATGGAAAAATGTTGCAACTTTACCGCGCATGCTTAGCCAAATACTAAGTACACACATAAATGTGAACTTATAAGTATGTATATACAGCCTTGGTAGAAGCGCCATAAACTGGACGAGTTTGTTGACTGATTCTTTGAACATGTTGACTGAGACAGGTCAGCATTCTTCAACGTGTTGAGGAACACAATGATTAAAGTTTGTCATAAATGTTTTTATGTTTGGAGTTTGCATGTTTTATGTTCAATGTTGAGTGCGGCTTATATTACCATAAATAGTGGACATTCTACTGACTTCCACCCTCATTCTGTCCAGTCCAGAAACCCAACTTCAAGGGTTTAGAGTTCAAAAATTTTCATCTTCATTTTCCGTGACTTTTTTAAAAATATTACACTTTCCCTGACTTTTCCAGGTCTTGGGGAACCCTGTTATGCTTAGTACACACAAAATGAAACACGAAACTGAAATACCGTTTCTGCAAACCTAGTTGTCGAAACATTGTTTCGTGAACATACTTCCATAACTATGTTTGTCCAAATGTTGTCCGCACAGGAAATGTTTGCTGGTCAAAGTTTACTCCACGCACTTGATTGCAGACGATATTGGCCTCGTAGCGCGTGGAGTATAAAGGCCTTGGTAGGAGCGCCTTAACCAAAAAAACAATGTTTCCTTTATTTAAAATTGATCTTTACCGCCTCTTGAGCGATCACCAAAATGTTTGGAAACACGTTTTTGTTAAAATAAAAATTTCATGAAACTTTGCTGCAGAAATCCAGTGAGCAAACAAACATATTTGCGAAACCCTGTTTAAAATTCGTGCTTCATCTAGTGTACTAGACAAAACAATAAGGTCAAAATGTTAAATTTTCAATTGATTGATGAAAATGAGAGGGAGAAAACTAGTATTTGAAAATCATCGATCATGCATACTAACCATTTAAATACTAACTGCTGTCATGCTTTGTTTGTACGCAGTAGACAACAGGTGGTAGACCAAACAGCAGACATAAAAGTAATAATGCGTAGCAGACATCGTCAAAATTTCCACCAACGATGGCAAGTTTGCAACAAGCTTAATTCAGTCCCTTATATGGTATTCCTTAAGCCTAGTCCACACAAACAAAAGAAAGATTTTTGAAAGCATTGTTTTCGATAAGTTTTCCGTCCCAATGTTTCAGCAAACTTTTAGGCTTTTTAAATTTTAAAAGCATACTTTTACAAATATTCCACCGAATGTCCAAGAGATGGTCGGGATTAAGGTTTAACAAACGTTTCAACGTTACGGCGCTTGTTCCAAGGCATGTAATCGACCATCGGCTTAATTCGGAGCCGGTGTGCAGACGAACTACGAGCGTACACGCGTAACGACCTTTGTCACCATGTGTGGCCGCTAACGCCCCACTTTTTGCAGTAAGGTCACAGATAACGACCTCGAGGTCTGCCGGTTTGACTCCGGTTTTTTTTTGCTTTTTTAGGTCTTTATTATACGTCTGCTTTTGAATGCTTTCGCTCCGTGCTTTCGTTGGTGCGGACGCGACATTATGCCGCGTCCAAAAAAAGGCTAGGAACTTGCTAAAACTTGGTACGGAAACTCGGTAAGCAAACTAATCGAAACTATGTTTTCGAAAACCTTGCTTTTGCTCCTTGCATTCGTTGCCAAGACGGATGCTTACTATTGGTCCTTATTTTGGCATGCGATTAAACGATGGAATATCCTTCCTGGTGAATGTCCAGATTTGGTAAAAATTCAATTTAACAATGGTGTCTTAAGTCGCTACTGACGTAGGAGCATTTTCCTGAAATGATTGTATACGACCCGCTCTACCACATGACATCAACGCGCAACCATCTTCCATTTCTAATTATTGAAATATGTTCAGGAATGATGTAATGCCTAGTACGCACTGCATATTTCATGAAACTGAAACATGTTTACACAGTTAGCATATTAATTCTATGAATGAGTTCCCCTCTTTTCAAAAAAGGGTGTCTTGGAAAACATTCACTTGACTCATTTTGGTTTTGCTAACGATTAACGATGTCTCATCAGTCATTTTCCATTGAGGAAAAATTTGGAATAATTTCTCGAATTGAATCGGGAGATTATGAGAGTAGTCTCCCGAGTGAAATGGGGACATCTCGTTTCACTATATCTGGAATTCTTAAAAACAACATGTTTATTATCGACATATGTATTTACATAGCATTTTTCTCATGTTTTTTTTCTTCTATTTTTGAGTGATTTGTATATGTAATACGTGCAATAATATGTAAAACTACATACATATTTAAGTTTAAATTTTGATAATATCGCTATAAGCAATATATTGGTTACAGTGAATACCGCTTAAAATGAACAAAATTTGATGGTCAGCTAAAGTACGTTATAAGCGATTTCTACCGTAGTTAACACAAAAAACGATATTCAATTATTGGATAGCTGACAGATACATTTGGACAAACATCGATACAGAAATATGTTAAAGAAACAAAGTTTGACCAACTTAATTTGCCAAAACTTTATTTCAGTTTCATGAAACACGCATTGCGTGCTAAGCAATTTGTCCACGTAGGATCCGCAGCTGTAACGAGTACCAATTAATTTAATCTTGACAATTATGAAGTGGATTTTGTGAAACCTGTCATCGTCTCATCGAAACAATTGTTAAAAATTTGTATAAATAGTCGATGCAGCATAGCCTGTTTTCATACTCTTACTTTTGAGAGTTCAAACTATAACTCTCGTACTTTTGATTTTTATAAAAATGTCCGCAATGAGCCTGAAAACAGTTTCTACGTTACTGATGATAACAACTGCAGCTTTGATGGTAATTTTCAATAAACAATCTGAAGCTTTCCAAGATAGCGTAGTGCTGAAATTCGCCGCAAACACCGTGAGGGATTTTATGATGATCGAGAATTCAACAGAAGTTCAGATATTCGATGGGGTCAATTTTAGACTAGCGAACCATGTGATGCAAGAGACAAGTGATGCCAAACAAGTGATGCAATGGCAGGATGGCAACACAGTTTATGTTGGCCTTTTAACTAAAGAAGACAAGAGTGAATGGTTGCATGCTATTCCCGCAGCTGATGGAGGATTCGCCATCCACTTCAACAATGACCGCTGTTTGACCAGTACAAGTCAGAGGGGTGATCCAGTCATTACTACCATGGGGGACAAATGGTGCTCAACTTCAGCCAGTACTTGGTATATCTACATAGTTGGGGGGAAAATGAAACTGATAAACCACAACAGCTTTAATTGCTTGACTAGTGATGATAGAGGGCGCCTTATTCTTGGACCGTGCAATGAAGATACTCCAGAATCTATCTGGAAATTCTGTGAGCTTCCTGGAAATCGTTGCACTTAAGTATATATTCTACACAAAAACATCACTTTACGCAAGATTGTTACACTGTAATTCAAACATCGAGCTTTTGTTTTCGCTGTTATTGTTACGATACACCTGGTATATTAATGTCATGTTTAGCCAATATTTTGAAATTATATATTCATTAACTTTACAAATAACACATCATATGTTGATGCCGATAATGATTTTTGCAAAATCTGCCCTTAAATTTGGATTTAATTTAAAACCGTATCTACTAAAAAGCTTTTTTTTTTTGAAAATATCCTTCCTTTAATACACTTTTGTAGAAAAAAATAATCCTGGAGGAAATTTTTGTAGTATTAATAGGGTAATAGATAATGTTATGCTTTTGCTGAATTTTTAAGTCCCTGGGCTATAATTTCCTGGTTTATATATATGGCTATGAGTGACCTTTTACCCAGGTTTAACTAAACACTGTATTACCTTCCACAAAAAAACACTTGTAATTTACTGGACTATATTCATGATGTTCGAGAACATTTTCATCTTTTCTTCACTCACAATAAAATTAATTTTCCACATGAACCACAAGTATATGTTGTTGTTGTATTTTTTAAGTATCGTAAAATAATGCTACATGGGCATTAATACTCACAAAAGTATTGTACTTGAGAATCGATCATTAAAGTACACAAAAATGAAAACTTGTGATAACAAAATTGGACAAGTGGTGTACGAAATATAGCACTTTTCATTGGTATTTCATAGTCGAATTAGATAAGTAGTTAGTAAAGCTGAGTCCCCACAAAAAGTTTTATTTTTGCTCAAACAACACGGTAGACAGACTTTTCTTCAATATTTGTTTCAACAAACCTTGTTGCATTCAGTGGAGACCCACCATAAAGTTTTGTCTCCACTGAAGGCAACATGTACGAAGTTCCTCAATTTCCTCGCCTATTACTGTTAATTTAAGCAACAAATTAAAAAAATAAAAGACCAAGCTCATCATCATGGTTTGCTGAAACAAAAAAAGAAAAACAAGTTTTCCTACAGTGATGTTTGAGCAAACTTATGACGTTTTTTTTGTTCACAAATCATGTTTCCTTAAAAAATTGACGATTGCTCGTGAGGCGGTCCAGGATCAAATGGAAAAATGTTGCAACTTTACTGCGCATACTCAGTCATATAAGTGTACACATTTAAGTGCGCACTTATTATTAGAGGAAATATGTTTACAAAACCACGTTTCGATAACTTAGTTTGCAGAAACATTTTTTCAGTTTCGTGCCTCATCTAGTGCGTAGTTGCCAATGCCAGATGATAAAATACAGCATTCAATTCATTGTTTATCCATCGCCAAAAGTCGTCAGCAAAACAAACATTTTCAACAAACTAAACAAATAATTGACGAATGCAAGTGTTTTGAAATTAATAAAATTATTTCATAGCTATATCACTGATTGGTGAAACTGGGATTTGAAAAAAATCCATCATGAAATTTAACGACTTAATTAGAGAATGCCTCCATGCTTTGTTTGTACAAACAGGTGGTAGCCAAAACAGCAAACAAAAGTAATAACGCGTAGTAGACGTCACAATTTTCACCAGTGATGACATTTAATTATTTTGCTTCTTTGGAATTACTTTTAAAAATGCACAATGAAAGTTTGCAAAAAAGTTTAATTTACATCTACAATGTAGGAGCATGGAGCAAAAGCAAGGTTTTCGATAAATGTTTCCACAAACTTCTAGGCTTTTTTGTGTAAAGGGCCCATACAAGCCATTTATGTTAATGTACCCATAGGCGGAAATGCC
The DNA here is from genome assembly GCA_034696685.1 of Julus scandinavius. Classification (NCBI taxonomy): domain Eukaryota; kingdom Metazoa; phylum Arthropoda; class Diplopoda; order Julida; family Julidae; genus Julus; species Julus scandinavius. The sequence goes on along the minus strand of JAQGAE010000624.1, from coordinate 26,354 downwards.
ACGTTAGGGTGCTGGAGGCTGTACTAGCCATTCTCACGATGGCCAATGCATGCCGCACACCATGTTCATGTTTCATTTCAGACTGACCGCATGGAGCGATATACCTTTGCTGAGCTTGCAGATATGCATCTTGTGTACGGAGGAGCACGTGGGATTGCGAGGCAAGCTTCGAGAATGTACCAGGAGAGGTTTCCTGCGCAGAAACACCCATGTCGTGCCACGTTTGTTGCAATTGACCGGCGTCTGCTATAACGTGGAACGCTTCAGATCAGGAGAGCTGATGGTGGTTCGAAAAGTGCACAAACCCCTGCGTTCGAGGAAGATGTTCTGGAGCGAGTGGCCAACCATCCGTCAACCAGTACACGTGCCATTGCACATACAATGGGTGCCAACCACTCAACAGTTTGGCGGGTCCTGAACGGGCAATTGCTACATCCCTACCACGAACAGAAAGTTCAATCAACATCAGAAATGGCTTGTACTTTCTCATCACCCAATCACAAATCAAAACACATCGATGCTAAAAATGGGACTGCATTGATCTTAGGTGGCCTCCAGCACCCTAACCGGGCAATTCCACCTATGGGTACATTAACATAAATGGCTTGTATGGACCAATTTTACATGCCCACAACGTTTGGCAACATAGCGCTGAAACACCCTGTATAATGAACACCCTTAGTAGGACATTATACAATTTGTCCTTGTGGGATGACATAAAAAAGATCCGCAGCTGTCACGTACTAATAAGTCTCGTCATTTATTTTTTTGTGAATTATGTGAAACCTGTCATGATAATCGTCATCGCCCCATCGAAACAATTATCAAAAAATTAGTATAAATTGTCGATGCAGCATAGCCTGTTTCTACACTCTTACTTTTGAGTTCAAACTATAACTCTCGTACTTTTGATTTTTTCTAAAAATGTCCGCAATGAGTTTGAAAACAGTTTCTACGTTACTGATGATAACAACTGCAGCTTTGATGGTAATTTTCAATAAACAATCTGAAGCTTTGCAAGATAGGGCAGTACTGAAATTCGCCGCAAACACCGTGAGGGATTTTATTATGATCGAGACTTTAACAGGAGTTAAGATATTCGATAAATTCAATTTTATACTAGCGAACCATGCTACTACCAGACAACTGATCCAATGGAAGAATAGCACCAAAATACTCTCTGTCGGCCCTTTCACTAGAGGAGACAGTGACCAATGGTTGTATGCACTTCCAGCCGCAGATGGAGGTTTCGCCATCCACTTCAACAACAGTCGCTGTTTGACCAGTACAAGTCAGAGGGGCGACCGAGTCATTACTACCATCGGGGACAAATGGTGCTCAACTGCAGCCAGTACTTGGTATATCTACACAGTTGGGGGTAAAATGAGACTGATAAACCACAACAGCTTTGATTGCTTGACTAGTGATGATGGAGGGCGCCTTATTCTTGGACCGTGCGATGTTGATACCCCAGAATCTAACTGGCATTTCTGTGAACTGCCTGGAAAATCTTGCATTTAAGTATATTATATTCTACACAAAAACATGACTTTACGCAAGATTGTTACACTGTAATTCAAACATCAAGCTTTTGTTTTCGCTGCTATTGTTACGAAACATCTGTTATATTAGTGTCATGTCTAGCCATATTTTGAAAATATATATCCATTAACTTTAAAAATAACACATCATATGTTGATGCCGATAATGATTTTCGCAAAATCTGCCCTTAAATTTGGATTTAATTGAAAACCGTATATTCTGAAAGCTTTGTTTTGAAAATATTCTTCCTTTAATACACTTTTGTAAAAAAAAATAATCCTGGAGGAAATTTTTGTAGTATTAAAAGGATAATAGATAATGCTATGTTTTTGCTGAATTTTTTAAGTCCCTGGGTTACAATTACCTGGTTTAAATATATGGCTATGCGTGACCTTCCACCCAGGTTCAACCAAAACTGTATTACCAAAAAAAAAACACTTTTAATTTATTGGACTATATTGTCATGATGTTCGAGCACACATTTTCATCTTTTCTTCACTCACAATAAAATATATTTGTTGTTGTTGTATTTTTTAAGAATCGTAAAATAATGCTACATGGGCATTAATACTCACAAAAGTATTGTACTTAAGAATCGATCATCAAAGTACAAAAAAATGAAAACTTGTGATAACAAAATTGGACAAGTGGTGTACGAACAGTAGCACTTTTCCTTGGTATTTCATAGTCTAATTAGATAAGTAGTTAGTAAACCTGAGCCCCCACAAAAAAGTTTGTTTAAACATCACGGTAAGCAGACTTTTCTTCAATATTTATTTCAGCAAACCTTGTTGCCTTCAGTGGAGACCCACCATAAAGGCAACATGCAACACGCAAACATACAACCACTACAAAAACCTGAAACAATTGTTCCGCAACCCAGAAAAAGTCAAGTTGAACAGAACTTCGTGCATTGTGCGTTAAGGGCGGAGCTTAAAAATAAAAGAGGCAGCGCATCTGCTCATGAGCATTGGTGGTCATGCGCATGGCACCAAAACGCACACAAGTGCGGACAGCAAGATACGGCATTATGGCGCTTCATCTGCACACCATCTGTCAATTCAGGTAAGCATTTGAGCACACAGCTGAGCATGCGCAATAAAGTGGCAACATTGTTTCCCTTTCATCCTGACCGCCTCCCGAGTGATCGGCGTAATGTTGCCGAAAACAATGGTTCTTGCTCAAACGTCACGGTAGGCAAACTTTATTCAATATTTGTTTCAGCAAACCTTACTGACACAACATTGTAACCCTATGTTGATTTCAGTGGAGACCCACCATAATGAACATGAAACTTGCGCTAACTCACGATACTGGCACCAACTAACGATACTCGCGCCAACTCAAGAAACTCGCGCCAACTCAAGAAACTCGCGCCAACTCACGACACTCGCGCCAACTCACGATACTCGCGCCAACTCACGATACTCGCGCCAACTCAACAAACTCGCGCCAACTCACGATACTCGCGCCAACTCACGATACTCGCGCCAACTCACGATACTCGCGCCAACTCACGATACTCGCGAAACTGTTCGATAATAGATGGACAGTGACGAAAAGACCCTAATCTTCAAAATTAGTATCGCATCTTGTCCTAATCAACGTGTTTCGAACCACATAATCATATTATACATGGAAATAAATATTTTAAATAACTGACTACAATATTTCCATTTCATAGCGTATACAATCATTTTTAATGCTTTCTCTATATTTTTTTTTCTGACTGAAATAAGCTGACTGTGCAAATTCAGTCATGAAAAAAGTGCAACGGTTATGACTTTTGTTCAGAGCTGGATGTACTAAGTGATATTGATAGAAATTTGCTTCGACATTGTTGGAAAAGTGGAAAAATGCAACGTTTGGCCCCCTTTTTTTTGCTTTATTTGATCAGAATAATAATGATGCAAATATCCATACAGAGTTAGACTATAAAACGTATGAAATAATTCACTTTGAAAACGAGCATTTTGGTATCGGCAAACTGCACATAGGCACGACAAAACATTATTCATACGGAAAGTGAAAAATGGCACAAGTTTCGTTAAACCTTCTTCTTATACTCTATAGTGTACACACACAAAAATGAAATTTGTGCTGACGTTTTCAAAAAAAGAAATATACTCAACTAAGAAATTTAGATATGGAAAAATAAAATCTTAAAATATATCGAAAGGAAATGTATTTGTAATGCGAATTGTTTATAAATATCATTTTCATTTTGAAATTGTTTATAAAACTAATTTGCAGGTTTAAATTGTTTATACGTATAACTTGAATGTAAAATTTGCTTATAAGTATAATTTTCATTTCAAATTTGCTTATAAAGTATAATTTGCATTTTGAAATTGTTTATTAATATAATTCGGGATTTGAAATTGTTTATAAATATAATACGCATGTTATAATTGTTTGTTTGTAAGTATAACTTATATTCTGAAATAGTTTATAAATATAATTTGCATGTTAATATTGTTCATAAGTATAATTTTCATTTTGAAATTTTTCATAAGTATAATTTGATAATATAATTTTTATAAATATAATCTGCATGTTAAATTTGCTTATTAGAATAATTTCTCATTTTGAAATTGCATATAAGTATAATTTTCATGTTAAATTTTACTTAAAAGTATAATTTACATTTTTAAATTATTTACAAATATAACTCGCGTTTTAAAATTGTTTAAAAGTATAATTTGCATGTTAAATTTGCTTAGAAGTATAATTTGCATTTTGAAATTGTTCATAAGTATAATTTACATTTTGAAATTGTTTATAAATATAATTTACGTTTTTAAATTGTTTAAAAGTATAATTTGCATTTTGGACTTGTTTATAATTATAATTTGTATGTAAAATTTGCTTAGAAGTATAATTTTCCTTTTGAAATTGTCCTTAAGTATAATTTACATTATAAATTTGCTTATAAATATAATTTACATGTTAAATTTGCTTTGTAAGTATAATTTACATGTTACAATTTAACATTTTGATGCATTATTCAACATGTTATGTTGCCAAGATATGAAATTGAACATTAAACTTTGATAAATTATACGATAATGGTAATGATATGTATTCCGGATAATGGGACCAGACACTCATCAAGATCAACCTTTCCATATAATAGGGACACATTTTTATATAAACATTAGAATCAGTATTTTGTCACTACCAATCCTCGTGGACAATGTCAACAGTGTCCATATCAAGACATTTCTTCAATTCTGAAGAAGTTCAAAGAAAGACACTCCAGATATGAATTTTGTACGTGAAAAGCGTATCAAAATTTGGTGGTGAAAAAAAAGTATAAAAAGTGATGTTTTATATTGGCAATGATACGATTGAATTGGACGTCCGAGTTGAATGTCATAAGTGCGAGTGTCCATCACACGCTGGATAGTCTCTTAAAAAGACACACTCACATGACATATATTGAGTATTGCTCTTTTTTTTTCTACTTCAGATATGGCTTACTCTTCCTCGAAATCCGTCTTCAAATCCTTTCCCACAATTCAAAGAAATAAATTTCACTTTTTGGATTTCGTTGAACGATAAAACTCAATAGAGGATTGGAAATGGACACAACAAATTGGACATCTTTTTTATACTGTTTCTAAATATGTTGTCATAATGGAACTCTTGTATTTCAGTGGTTTTATATCGTACAGCTTTCAAACTAAAACGTATGACCACAATTTAATAGTAATCATTGTATAATTATTAACCAAATTCATGTGGTTACATTTGCTAGTTATATTTCAAATATTAGAAATATTTGAAAAATAAAACAATGGTGATGTTATAAAATACATTAACATTAAGAAAGCCCCGGATGTTTACTTAGGATTCTGCAGGGTTCCCCCACAAATACTTCCCTGACTTTTCCCTGACATTTCAAGATTTTAAAAAAATTCCCTGATGTGAAAAATCGAATTTTTAATGGAGAAAAATTGCATTTTTACCACAGAAAATCAGATTTAGAATGTGAAAAATGGCCTTTTTACCACAGAAAGTCAGATATTTAATGTGAAAAATTGTGATTTTACCGCAGAAAATTGTATTTTTACTGGAGAAAATTGAATTTTTCTCGCAAAAAAGCAGATTTAGAATGTGAGAAATTGCAATTTTGCCACAGAAAATCAGATTTATAATGTGAAAAATTTCATTTTTACAACAGAAAGTCAGGTATTTAATGTGAAAAATTGTGATTTGACCGCAGAAAAGTATTTTTACTGGCGAAAATTGAATTTTTCTCACTGAAAAACCGATTTAGAAAATGAAAAATTGCAATTTTGCTACAGAAAATCAGATTTGTGAAATTTTACCAGAGAAAATCAGATATTGAATGGAAAAAACTGAAATTTTGCCAAATACAATCAGATTTAAAATGTGAAAAATTGCATTTTTACCACAGGAAAGTAAGGTTTTTAATGTGAAAAATTGCATTTCTTCAAGTTTAAAAATGGCCCAAAAAGGAGAAATTACAGATTGAAAAATTAGTGGACGTTTGATACAGTTTAATGACTTTAACCCTCATTATGTCCAAAGTCCAGCAAACCCACTTAAGTATTTCAGAGTTTAACAACTTTCATATTGAATTTCCTTGACATTTTCAAAATACTAATTTTTCCCTGACTTTTCCAGGTCTTACCAATTTCCCTAACATTTCCAGGTTTTCCAGGTCTGGAGGAACTCTGTTGATCCATATTATTAATTTAAAATAAATACTGAAATAAATCCTTCACAAATAACTAAACTGCATTACAACTATTTGGTTTAAGACTTTTTAATGGACGATTCCAGGCCACCATCATGGTATTTTAAGCCTCCACAATTTTTTTAGGGCACATTTGAAAAAGAAAAAAAAGTAGGGCAATTTGGAAATAAAACGGGCAAACTTTTTGAGTTTAATCAACATCTTTAGTAGTTAGTTGAAAATTAGGTTTAAACGAGTCGCGATGGGATAACTTATTTTCTTGTTTCACTTTCTACTTATTGAAGTTAATGTTATCAATTCTTACGCTTTACGCTCATTATTGCTTCTGTTAATCTGCTCGCCTCGTTTTTATTTCTAATTAAGTTTCTAGTAAAAAAAAACCAAAAAAACAAGAGTAATGTTTACGGTCATAAAAATAATACGTCTACATCCAGAAAATCCTTGGCAGTTATTTTATAAACTACACCTAAACAGGGTAATCATTAATGTATTGAAGCGAAAGAAAAACGGCACTAAATTAATAGCATACTCATCAATGGTTGGCTGCATTTGTAAAGAACTTGAAAACCCTTGAAAGGCGTGGAATGAAAGGGAAAGACCCAAAGCTATATTAAGATGTAAAAACTGTATTTTGGGAATGAAATACTGAAGGTTTTCGTACTGAATATGGGCTTGTTTCAATCCAAAACTGACTAATTATAAAATGACTGAGTATGGGGTATTTTAATCTTAAACTGATTATGTATGTTGGATTAGTTTCAATCCAAAACTGACCGAGTATGGGCTTGTATCAATCCTAAACTGAGTGTACACGAATTAATTTCAATCCAAAACTGTGGCACCAGCCAATCCAGAAGGAATATTATTTAGTATCAATCCAAGACTGGCTCGTTTCAATCCATAACTGACTGTGTATGGCATGATTCAATCCAAAAGTAGGGCACTAAATTAAACAACATACACATTTGAAAATATAATTTCATTAAAAAAATTTTACAAAAATATTTCGTCAATAACTTGTGTTATTTGCATGGAAATGCATCAAATCTAGCTAATTGAGGTCCTTTAAAAGAAAGTTAGTATATGGACCCCACGAAATCCACCCTTCTTAACACAAAACCACTAATACGAATGACTTACTGTCACATTTTTGGTTTTCCCCTTCAAAATTGGGTAATAATAATAAATGTACTCCAAAAAAATGAAATCATCATCATCATCACCAAAGTTAAGACATTTTCGCAAATGTCATCATTATCCTCACAAACTCATAAAAATGCCTCGTTATATTATTAAGACGAATATATAGAAAAAAAAGAATGAAAAAATAAAAAAAAATATATAAATATAATGAATTGGAAATAATTTTGCCAAATTCGTTCATATATTTCGGTTGGTTGACTTCAAGACCAATTACCTGAATTTTTTTTTGTTATTTTTATTTTTAGAAATCCTACATTTCCATTTGCTATAATGAAATATATAAAAATCGATAAGAGTTTAAATGTTCATAAGAGTGTTATGTGAGGGGAGAGAAAAACAGGAGAAATAAGACTCGTTAGTAATCTTAGCGAGTGTACAAAACTCTCAAATTGTGTAAACGTGAAATTATCGAAATATTTCATTGAATTTGAAGATGGGGGAAAAAAAGTTACTCAATTGAAATTCACGACTGTCTTTCTCTAAGTTTCAACAACTTTTTCAACAATGAGTATTAATACACCAGAGGTTTCATACTTTTATAATGAAAAAAAAAGATGATTTCAAAGGAATAATAATATTACATTTCTTCAACAATTCATCCGTGCAATTTATATGTAATAGCAATTTCTTGTTGCACGAATTCAAAAAGTCAAGGAAATATAGTAATTACTTTACAAAAAAAAGGACAATTTTACCTCACTAAGATAAGCATTTACTATTTTATGTTATTGATTTAGATCTGAAATATAAATTTTTAAGTTGGTTATTATTTTATTTTATAAGACAATGTATGATGATCAGAAAAAAACTCAAATGAAAAAACCAGTCATAATAGTTAGGCTCAGCTTACGAGGAAATTGAATTTCACAGCATGCCAAAGAAAAAGGAATTTCAAAGCGTGCCAAAGAAATTAGAATTTCAAAGCATGCCAATGAATGGAATTTCAAAGCATGACAAAGAAATAGAATTTCAAAGCATGCCAAAGAAAAATAGAATTTCAAAGCGTGCCAAAGAAATTAGAATTCCAACGCATGCCAAGGAATGGAATTTCAATGAGTGCCAAAGAGAAATAGAATTTCAAAGAGTGCCAAAGAAATAGAATTTCAAAGCGTGCCAAAGTAATTAGAATTTCAAAGCATGCCAAAGAAATGGAATTTCAAAGCATGCCAAAAAAACCGGAATTTCAAAGCGTGCCAAAAGAAATAGAATTTCATAACAGAACAAAACGAGAAAAATGGAACAAGGATGGGAAAAAAATATAACATTTGGCTGTATCAACTTTGATTTTAAAAACTAAAAAACTACTACAATTTGCTACTTTGATATCAATCAAAGTTAGATTTTATTTTGTAATAGCATTAAAACAGCTACAAACAATATTAAAATCAAAAAATGTAGAAATATGTCCAAACATTTCAAAAATCTTAATCAAAACCTATAGATTTTAGGATGGTACAACGAACCGATCAAATGTTTCCCCAAACATGTTTCGTAGATTATAAAAAAGATAATTTTCAAAGGACGATTAGTAATGAGCTAAAGCTTTGAGGAAAATTGAATAAATAATTCCCCTAAATGAGTAAATCTTGTAGCGTGACATGACTATCTCTCTCTACGTTTGACCCTTTTCTCCACCCACAAAGCAAACAAGAAACATTGCCATCATTTATTTATACATTTGCCATACGAAATGAATTCATATATACATTATATAAGCACATGATAATAATGATAATATAGGTTTTTTTTTAATTTGCTACGCATGCAATATTGCCATAAATTCAATTTGCGGAATAAGGATGAAATTACGACAAAAATTGCCCATCGGATTTCGCGTACCTTCAACATATTATGTATTTTGTTGTTTGATATAGCCATAGCCACTTTCGGTATTAAAAACAAATGAATATTTGAAATGTTGATTACAAAAAATGGTTGCATGTGCAAAATGCATTATTTAGTAAATGCGGACCATTAATGAAGCGGCCATTATTATGCCTTTTTTTATAGGTAAGGGAGATGAAATTTTATTCGCAAAGCCTAATGGCACGACAATGTATGAATACAAAAATAAATTATACTCGCATGATTTGGGGTTTTTTTTAATCAGAAATTTTATACTCTAGATATAGTATATTCAAAAAATTATTTCTTGATAACTTTAAACTAGTTATGAATATTTGTATTTTTTTTTTATCAAATGACCATAAAAATGTATGAACTAAAACGCTATAATGATATCATTGTTTCAATTATCAAAATTTATCTAAATGTAGTAGTATGCAAAAAAAATGTCTGGCCCTACACAAAAAATATTCAGAAACTATCTCAGCGCAAATATATCATGAGTTTGTAAAACATATTTATGATTTGATATAAATTTTGTAAATTTATTAGCTTTAGACAAGTGATTTTTCAAAATTTCAAGTTAAAACGATTTAAAATACAATGAATAAATGCAGAAAATAAAATATCACTGCTAATTATAAACCAAAATTGCAAAGAATTAAAATTGATTTAAAATTAAACCAATTAAGATTGGTTCAAATTTGGTATAAAAAATTATTAAAATACGCCAAATTTCAGTAAAATATTGTATTTTCAGAGATAATATAAGGACGTATAAGGAGGAAGCTGATGACATGTTCCTAGCTCTAGGCCCATTTCAACTTTTTCCCCTAACCCGGTTATTTTATCCTAAATTAATGATATTCTGGTAGAAATTTCAAATAATAAATTTAATAGAAAAAAATAAGTGAATTTTCTCACCGATAACTTAGAAATAAATTTTTTCATCCATCCCCAAAAGTGTCGCGGCACACCGGGGCAAGAGGAGTTATCGTAAGCCTTTCAAATATTACGCGGCACACCGGCCTTAAATTTTGAGTCTTACATAAATATCATCCCTTACTTTACAGAAATGTGTAAAAATAAAAAAGGGTGTTATAAATTTGGTTTGCATCTTTCACTCCCATCACCCCAAAGATCCCCCAATGGTCCCTGATGATCCCCGATGGTCCCCAAATGGCAAATGCAGGCACCGAAGTAGGGGCCCATAAAGCAAGATCCAAGGTGGTGGATTCGTGATAAAGCTTGATTTACAAACCCAAGCAAGGCATTATTTCACACGTACACGCTTTGCATCCTATTCGTTCCGCAATAGGCCCTTGTGAATCTCTCGCCCCTTATTTCATTGAAATTATTAGAATATCGTCGAATAATATTCGATATTAAGGGCACAGCTTCAAAAAGCTTCTTCTTACGCGTAACGTATTTATCATTTAGCTCTTATCTCTCTTGCATTTGGTGAAAAATAAGCCTCTCGTTTTGCTAAAAACGCATTCGGATGCGTCCGGAAATATTAATGGGACCTTTTCGTTAATGGACCCATCGAAAGCTTCGAACGCCCAAAATAACGGAAATTAGAAGACAGAAATATAGCAAAAACATTACGTTTGCCGGCATCGTACGAATGCAATTTCATCAAAGATTGCTTTTTTTATACTAGATATAAATTATCACATTTTATGAACGTCTAAATTACAGATTTACAGATTTATTTCTGGCTCAGATTGAATTATGTTAACAATAATTCGTATATTGATAGCGGGTTTTTTATAGCACGAAGTACGATTGTTTTCAATTACTAAAGTTTGATGTATTTTTTGTAACTAAAATGCATATTTTTGATAGAATGCTGCACTGCAATACAAATAGGCTTCACTGCAATACACAAAAGCTTTACTGCAAACACATAAGCTTCACTGCTATACACATAAGCTTCACTGCAATACACATAAGCTTTACTGCAATACACAAAAGCTTCACTGCTATACACATAAGCTTCACTGCAATACACATAAGCTTCACTGCCATACACATAAGCTTCACTGCCATACACATAAGCTTCACTGCTATACATATAAGCTTCACTGCAATACACAAAAGCTTCACTGCAATACACATAAGCTTCATTGCAAAACACAAACTTCCCTACAAAACACATGAGCTTCACTGCAATACACATGAGATTCACTATGAAATTTATAACAATTTATATTACTATTAGTAACATAATTATTTTCATGAATTTGAACTCTTACTCGCGTAATTAATATATAAGGAAAAAATAAAACTATTGTAGCCATTAAAAACTGCAATAAGTGAGTTTTAGGTGTTTTTGCAGCCGTTGAGGACAGTAGATGTATAAAAACTTGAATGACCCTGCCATATACAATAATTAAGTTAATATAAGAATTTAATTCAAAATATCAATAATTTATAATTTTCTACAGATAAGTGTCCGACTTGATCTGATATTAATGATCATAACCGGAGGTTAATTTCTATAAGTATGACATTTAGGAGGAAAGATTTTCATTATGAAACTCAATAAAGTTAGTGACCATTAGATGTTGATACGTGCTACGGATGATTAAACAACGGTGAAAATTAATAAGAAATCCTACCACGTATAATAAGACGTACTGTAAGCCATCTATATATTGCAATATAATACAGTAATAATAAGGCAGAGGAAGGAACGAGTTGCGAATGCCAAAAAACTGGACACTTGCTTTTTCATCTCGCTTCCGGTGTGCATCAAGAACAATTTAAGCTTCTGGGATTTCTAGAAATTGTGCAAATGAAAAAAAAGGAAGAGATTCCTTAATCGCTTCATGCTCACTGAGAAAATGAACAGTGATTGATGTGATTTTGTGGTCAAGAAACAGAAACGCTAAAGACTTGAACTTCTTGAAGACGAAGTATCCAAACTTCGTAAACTGGGCAAGTTGTAAAACAAATAATATCTACTCTAATCATTGATTTAAGATCACTGAATACACTTTCCAACTACCAGAGTTGCTCAGAATGCAGAAAGCATCCTTCCCAGCCATGCATTCTTGTTGAAAAGTCATTGCTGAGACGCTCATCAGCGAGAAACCTACACTCAGAAATTAACTATTTCATTACCAAAAACAGTTAATGATTCATTATCTGTTTACCATAAATGCATAAATGTGATTCTGTATCTGATTAAATCGAGGTTAGTTATCTAGTATGAAAATTTGAATTATTAAACAGATGCGAAAACTCGCGACACATTTCCATTGGCTATCCATTGGACAGCCATCCATGTCCAATGGCTGGCTGTGTTATTAGTGACCACTAATGACTGCCTAATTAAAGTATGTCATTTAAAAAGCATTATTGGATACAAAACAAGTCACGTAACGAAACAATTAGTATATATTTTCAATGTCTGCTGATTTCTGTCTGGAAACCAGACAACCTCTACAACGCTATATATGTAAATGAACACGAAAATTCCAACTAATCACGAACATGTTTGTGTCATAAACACGCGAACCACGTGTTTAAATAGATATGTGACTAGAGATGCTTAAATTTCTGGTTGATGTAACCATATATATGCCTTTGAATTACCATATCGACTACATGTATCTAAATATAGGAATTAGGATGCTTCCTTTAGGTCGGTATGCACCAGAGAAAACATACACAAACACATGAAACATACACAAGAAACACTGAAACAAAGTTTCCAGGATGTTTTTCCAAACATGTGTCGCAAATTTTCTTTGATCCGGACCGCCTTTAGAGCAACGATCGCCAGAAACATCAAAACGTGTCATAAAATGGCAGTGTTTCGACACATGTTTCACAAACACTTCTGGACACACCAAGATAGCACGTGTATGTTTCATGTGTCTGAATGTTTCTTTTGGTGCATACGCACCCTTTATGTACTAACAAAAATTATCATGAAATAACCCCGCACTTCGCGTGATGGGCCGAGTCCTGTAGAGCCTTGTAACATTTCTGTAACCACATATGGACATAAAGTTTACATGTTCATATACCTAAGTACCCATAAACATGTTGCACACAAATGAATATATATTATATGGCTTGATGTGCCCAATTTTTGGTCTGGTCATGAATAAAAAAAACCAAAACATGTCCATACATGTCCCATATTTTTAAACCGGGTATTTTGGAAGAATGTCCAGACAAACTTGTGCATGCAATACACTGCCCATGAATAGAGGTTTTTATATAAAACCTCCGTACATTGGACTGGTCATCGTGAAGATGGTTTAGTAGAGATTATATTCCTCTCTCACAAACCATGATTTTTTAGGTTTTTGGATGGATAACAAAAGATATTGTTGGGGGAAAAAAGACAAAAAGCGTCCACATGGGGGCCAAAATGAAAGAATCAAAAATCCTTAACTGTAACATCTCTCCCACAATCACATTCGATGGCATATTGACAAAAGTCGTGCCATAAATCGCACAAAGTCCGATTCTTAGACCATATCTAATGGACTCTAGCATCGAATGTGAACACACACACAAAAAACATTTTATAAGGATGATGATAGCGAACAAATCATTATTACATTTCGGTTGCGATGGTTTATCAGATTTTTTTTTAGATGAAATCAAAGGCTGTGAAAAATTCCTTTTGTTAACAGAAATGGTCATTTTTTTTATCATCCAATCGAATATTGACAATTCTCAAAGGTTATAAATGGCAAATAATGCAATTGGCATTTTGTTGGTGATGATTGTTATTATGAATGTCAGTCTTTTTTTTTTTTTTTGTCACACCCTTCTGCCAAATTCGGACATTTCGCTAGTGACCAATAAGTTTCGGACAAAAACAACAATGGATAAAAATGACCACAACTTCAATAGGGCATCTTTTAACATTTTGTCAATTGCGCACTTCAAGAATAATTTGAATCCAATTATTTGATGGATCCAAATAACATAAATCATTAATTAAATGGGTTTTTTTAATAAAAATTTAAATATGATGAAATATTTTAATATTAACTTTCTAAAATATCATGTAACTTTTTTTTCAAAGACAGATTTGGGCAAACCCACATGGAACAGAAATGCATTTGCAATGCATTTAAAATACATATAGATTGAGACACCGAAAATGCATTTCTAAAAATGTATTTAAAAATGCGTTTGGAAATACATTTTGAAATGCATTTATAAATGTATTTCAAAATACATTTTGAAATGCATTTCAGTGTCTCAATCTATATGCATTTTTGAATTGCATTTCTTTTCCATGTGGGGTGTCAGACGATCCATGAGTATATTAAAGACAAAAAAATCCATTTTTTTAGGTCTTTTACTGAAAATATTCAGATAACACCTTTTCTACACGGTAGTTCATACTCTAATAACTATTAAATTGCGGAAATACATGATAAAACAAGTGTACTTTTTCGAATTCTGTCTTTGAAAAAATACATGCTTTTTTTTTGGTTTAGCCACGCCTTAACCGGAAGTTTGGACTAGCTGGGGGTCGGATTATCGAGGTTCTACTGTTATTTGCAACATGTTATCATCTTTAAGATTGACATGAGCAATATTTTATCATCAAACTCGTTGACTACAGTAGACATTTTCCACGAGGGAATTAAAAACTTTTTTATATAGTTTATGTCGCCATTCGTTGGCTATAAATGCCCTAATGACTTCGACGTCTATGGGCATAATTAATATTTACGACGCAAAATGTCGCGACTTCAAAAGCATTATCAACGTTTTAATTCGCATAAATTTAGACTGAACGAAAGGCTTAAAAAAACAGCTTTTATCACACGCACAAAAAATGGAGATTTTCTATGTGCATTTTAAGATGAAAAAAAAAAAGATGAAAAAAAAAACTCAATAAAGAAGTTTTTGTGTCACGTAAACAATTTTGTGAATAGCTTTACTAATGCACTAAGCTGTTCGACTTTAATTTACGTCACAATGACATCGTAAAACTCATTGTAAGGTTAATAAGGCTTCAATTAATAAACCGATAGAAAAATCATAAAAGATTTTGAGGCGGGAACAAAAAATATATATATAAAAAAAATGAAAAACCGCAAACGCTTAACACAATGACAAAAAACATCAAATAAAAAATAAGGGAAAAAGTGTTTAGTACATAGAAGGAAAAAAAAAAAAAAAAACATTTTTGAAAAACATTGTTATCCACAAACAAAAAACTAAAATGTACAAACTTCATGAAGAAAGGGTGAAAACTTCACAAAGTTCATCCAAAAAAAAAGTAACAGGATTTCCAGGAAATCCTCACAAAACACCATTAAGTTTTTAAGCATTTATAGGAATTGTAATTTCAAAACTGATGTATGTATGAATGGTCAATTTCAAAATTACTAAATTATTACCAATAACGATAAGCCAATTTTAGAATAGCTTTGGTTTTGGTAAAAAAAAATTCAAGTATAGTTGAAGAATTTCCAGCACATTTGAAGATTTCAAGCATATATGAAGAATTTCGAGTATATTGGAAGAATTTCAAGCATATTTGAAGAATTTCAAGCATATTTGAAGAATCTCAAGTAATTTGAAGGATTTTAAAGCACATTTGAAGAATCTCAAGTAATTTGAAGGATTTTAAAGCACATTTGAAGAATTTCAAGTATATTTGAAGAATCTCAAGTAATTTGAAGGATTTCAAGCACATTTAAGAATTTCAAGCATATTTAAAAACCTTCAAGCATATATGAAGAATTTCCAGCATATTTAAAAACCTTCAAGCATATATGAAGAATTTCAAGTATATTGGAAGAATATCAAGCACTATTGAAGAATTTTAAGCATATATGAATAATTTCAACCATATTTGCAAAATTTCAAGCACATTTGAGGAATTTCAACCTTCATTGAAGAATTTCAAGCATACTGGAAGAATTTCAAGCAGATTTGAAAAATTTTAAGCACATTTGCAGAATTCCAAGCAGATTTGAGGAATTTCAAGACCAATTCCAAGACTAATAATTCACGGCACACTGTTCCTCAATAGCAACAAAAAGCCTTGATATAAAAGGATGTTTTGTAGGGCCAAATATAGAAAGGGCCAAATGAAGTGTATACACAACTTCAGTTAAAGCTAATGGGACCATCAGGATAACTGGACATATTTCAAGTTTCCCAAAAAGGGTTGGCACAATGTTTAAAACATGGTCACCGAAATAACTTTTGATGAACCTAAGACCATATATACATTCCCTCCCAAGTTTCCAAGACCAGTAATAAGTACCAAAAGCGCCACCTAGGGCCACAATGGCCCGATAAAAGCAGGCATATATCACGCTTTAATGGTCATTGCCAACCCTTGGATGACCACTACTCGAAAAGGACAAACAAAAGAGTGCTGAATGAAACACTCGTAAAAAACATCTTTGTTTAGGTCCTTGGAGGCCCTTAGATGTTGGTTGGATGGTGAGGGAGAGTGCACTCTAACCAGTTATCTTACTTTATATCACAATTCTCAAAAGATGAAAAACTCTTAAGATGCCCATAAAGAGGGACAAAAAGGCTTAAAAAACTTTGCCAAAAAAATCAAAGTTACAAACAAGTTGTGATTTTAAATTTAAATTCTAATAACACGACCCGTAGAACTTGAGAACATATAACTTCTTGCACAGAATGCAACACAGATGGCGCTGATAATTCAACAAGGAACACTCATTGAAAAAAGTTGCACAAAACCTAACATAGATGGCGCTGATAATTCAACAAGGAACACTCATAGAAAAAAGTTGCACAAAACTTAACATAGATGGCGCTGATAATTCAACAAGGAACACTCATTGAAAAAAGTTGCGCAAAACCGAACATAGATGGCGCTGATAATTCAACAAGAAACACTCATTGAAAAAAGTTGCGCAAAACCTAACATAGATGGCGCTGATAATTCAAAATGGGACAATTACTTGAATTGAACATATATTTTAACAAAATTGGTGGTATTTTCAATATATTTTCAATTAAAAACAACTAGAAGACCTGATATTGCTTATCGAGAACTTTTAATCGCATATACACAAAGCCGAAACAAGCGCTAAAGCCGCCCGGTTATCGAGTACCTCAAGTCCAATGGTCACTGAAATTAACCAATGGGGCCATTTGGCATCCATAGCAATAAACTCCATTCGAGTGCCGCATTTTATTAACCCGAGGCAAAAGTTTATTATTTTATTGAAAATTTTCTCGAGTCGATTCGTCGAGAGCGCGAGTAAAATTCCTAGCGTACTGCAGCAACGCAGACACGATATTTCTAACGGACTACGGTCAGTTTCAAACACCAACATACGATGCAGTAGAAACTAAACACAAAACAAAATTACTCGTAATAAAAAAATTGTAGGGCCTTCCATAACTATCTATGTAACCGACTTTTTTATGTATGCTAACATAGACTGTATTGGGTTAGTTCGCGAGATACGCGCGAGTTCTCATTGGCTCATTTTAGAGACCTCCGTTGGAAAAAGTTGGAAAAAAGAGTCCTGCGAATAAAAATGAACTTTAT
Organism: Julus scandinavius; assembly: GCA_034696685.1. Classification (NCBI taxonomy): domain Eukaryota; kingdom Metazoa; phylum Arthropoda; class Diplopoda; order Julida; family Julidae; genus Julus; species Julus scandinavius. The sequence continues at coordinate 8,502 of JAQGAE010000624.1, read as the reverse complement.
AAAACTGACTTACCTTTCCTAAGCAGAGCCGTTTGTTCATCGCTGTCAAAGCCGCTGAAGCCGCTTGATGATCGATGAACTCAACGAAGCAGTACGGATCATTGCCCGGCTAAAACAGAAAATTAATAATAAATATCCAGAAAGCATTAATAAAGACACTCGAGTCCCAAAGGCACACTGGTTATAGATGGAAGACTTTTTCAACGGACCGTATGCAGAGTTACGACACGGATGGAATCATTCCTGACAACATCCGCAAACGGTCCTTTAAGATTGGTCTAACTGTTCGGTAATAAGTCGCGATGCGGTTATTCTCAAAGATGTTATTTTTCTAAAAACTTTATTGAAAACCATTGAAATAACTTTAGATGACAACCTAGAATGTTCTGGAGCTAGAAGGGAACTCCAAAGAGGACTCTGAAGAGGACTCCGAAGAGATCTCCGAAGAGGACCCCGAAGAGGACCCCGAAGAGGACTCCGAAGAGGACTCTGAAGAGAAATCCGAAGAGAACCCCGAAGAGAACCCCGAAGAGAACCCCGAAGAGAACTCCGAAGAGAACTCCGAAGAAAACTTTAAAGAAAAATCCGAAGAGAACTCTGTAGCGATATCGGTAATCTTTCAAACGTTTCCTCAAAAAACATTGTAAATCTTTTGTGAACTGTTCAAAAATGTTTAAGGCTCATAACACAGTTGGTCAAAAAAACTGAAGCTCAAGCTTTTATTCTTTTTAAGCTACATCTCAAGATTAACTAGAGCTTCAGATGACACCCTAACACATTTGCCGAATCTCGCAATTGGCTCGTCTTGAGTTTTTCTGTGCAGCTGTGGTACGCATCTTGGACTTGAGCCACAGTTCAGTCTCAAGCTCATGCGATTTGATCAACCGTGGTATGGGGGTAAGAAACCATTGATTCAATGAGGTAATGAGATTGATGACAAAATTTGGTCTAAAACCTTATTAATAAAAAATATGGACCCGTATCACCCGTACTCGCGTAATATCCAAAGAGTATTTATTTTATTACTAAATTTTAGCTGATTTGCTCAATTTTAGATTCATACATTTTCGCTAACGGTGGAAACGGGGAGTTGATTCGCAACAACGAGTACTTATTATTGAAAATCATTAAAAACTGCTAAAACTCGCGTGGACATGAACACAAAAACAGCGAAGTCTGACACGTATTCAGCCACACCTAACCCCGAGTGATTTCAGAGGATTTTAACATGGCTTCCGGTTTGTAAAAAAAGTTTTGTTCAGAGTGCCCAAATGATTCGGTCAACGTAAACCTAGCAGACCCCAGATGAGCAGCGCCATCATGAGGTGAAATACAGAAGTAGTTTTTGGAAGAAAATAAAAACTCGATACCCGCAACATGTTTGGTGATGAGGGTGATGATTTTGGGAACACTACACATAACTTAATATCTGTATTAGCAAACCAAAGAACAGTAATCGCAGAAATGTTAGTGGCCCATGTTTTATTTGTTGGAACTAGTTACATATTTATAATCATAATTGATGATAATTGGTAAATAATTAGGCCCTTATAATTTTAGTTAAAAAGCACAAGGCACCAAGATTTTTAAGTTAAAATATGGACACTTTATCCCACTCCAAATTTAAAGTAAATAAGTTTCAAGACCAGTTTATTTTAATCTCCCAGCATGCCTTGTTTCCTGGCACTTCTCCAAGTTTCTTTGTTGTGGGTCCAGCCAATCAGAAGGCACCATTTTAAGAGACATAGACTTGGACATGAGCCAAAGTCAAGGTAAACCAGTTAATGAGTTTAAAGAGGATTAAGGTGGGGCTAACTCCCTATAACTGGCAAGTATTTGATTTCAAAGACAGATTTGGGCAAAGTAATACAAATATACACAATAAAAAATTGTATTACAGTTGAACCCGATTCTACGTTTCTCATAGGACCAGCGGTAAAAAACGTACGAAACGGGAAAACGTTAAATCGGGGTTACAAATAATATAGGCAATTTCCACGGACCTGCATAAAATGACGTAGGAAGCGGGATAACGTACGAAATGGACAACGTAAAATCGGGGTTCCAATGTATGATCAACCATATTAAATGAACCAAATGGAACACTTTTTTTAAAATTACCCTGTAGTTTTTTTTAAAAAAGTTTTTCAAAACGTGTGTAGTTTATCATTTTAAATTGAGGGTCAGTACGTGTCTCACGATTCATCATGAATGCCGAAAACTCCATTTTTTTGTTAGTTCATTCGGTCTCGGTCAAAGGGAAAAATGTATCCAGTTCTCGGCTGAGCCGTCAGCCATCGGCTCAACTGAAGACCTGATCTCATTTTTTAATGCAACGATCTTGCACATCATGAATTTCAAAAAAACATCGTCTGCAAATCGCGGGTGTAAAGGTCGGTACGCACAAAAGAAACATTTAGACCAAAGAATACAAAAAACATTGATGTGTCCAGAAGTGTTCGTGAAGCAAAGTGTCGAAAACGGAAATTTTCTGACACATTTTCATGTTTCTTGATGTGTCGTAGCGATCGCTCAAGAGGCGGTCCGGATCAAAGGAAAAAATGAGTCAAAATGTTTCCTGGAAAGGCGCTTTTGCCAAGGACTGTACATGATGTAGATCATTGCACCATGTACTTGGTCAAATCGTCTACTTCATGAAATACAGATGTTGACAAAAGCACTGTACCAGTCAAAATTCAGCCCGGCCTAGTTTCACGAAATGTGTCATCGGTGCGTACACTCGGTTTTTTGGGGTTTTTTTACGCAATTTTCGATACATGTTTGGAAAAACATGCTAAAAACTTTGTTTCAGTGCTTTTTGAGTTTGTGAATGTTTCGTTTGATGCGCACGGACCTTTATATACCACTGTTCGTGGCAAACTGACTTTATTTTTTATGGTTTGTGTCCACCCTCATCTTGCCGTTGGTAGCAACCCGGCTTTTTCTGCAGTTTTTCTGAATAACTGCAGTTTTAATACTGAAATTTCAAGGCACATCTTTTTTTCTGCTGGATAACCGCATTGCCGATGGCCACCGAAATTCTCCAATGCCATCGGGTACTACTTTTCATCCGCAAATACGGGCTGCTCAACGGATTTGTGATTAATAACGAAACATTTACTAATTATTCATTGGAACAAAAAGAGGGTATTAATTAATGCCGAGGAAATATTGTTCATTAACCGCAAACTCGTTATCGTGCGTTGGCACATTTTCAGAGTTTCGGATATGAGGAAGGCTTAATTCGTTGTATTTTATAAACATTTTCATCATCCAGGTGTCAAAATTACGCAAATTCACAGACATTTATATGTATTTTATACTATTTTATTAAAACTTTGGAAAGCTGCTAACGAGATTATGGTGATAAGCGAGAATTATAATCGGTTCAAAATAAGAAAAAAATTATGATCACTGGGTTTAGCATTAAATTATTTTCATGTTTTCAAGCGTTTCATTAAAGTTGGCAAGGCTTATAAATTAGGAAGAAAAAAACTAAATTAAAATAAGAGGCAAGACAGAATATGAAGGATTATAAATCCAAGCCGCTGTAACAAATTAGAAATCCGTGACATAAATTTATTAATATTTGAATAATTATGTATTTTTATAATTAAGGACAATTGGCAATGTTGGTAAACTTGATTATTAATGAAAATTGTGATTAATCCTTTATCTATATTCCAGGCATGTTAATTTCATGGACAACATAAGACCAAACGCTTCACCTGTTCACATAAGTTTCATGTTTTACTCATGTTTAACCTAATATCAATCGCTATAAATGACATGTTAATCACGTGTTTATACAAAGAAAAAGCCCTATACTACTTGACATGTTGATCACATGTTTAACCAAAGGCAATGCTCTACACCTGACATGGGAATTTCATGTTTAGCCAAAGACAAAGCTCTACACCAGACATGTTAATCTCATGGTTAACCAAAGAGAAAGCTACACCTTACATGTTGATCTCACGTTTAACCAAAGAGAAAGCTCTACACCTGACATGTTAACCTCATGTTTAACCAAAGACAACGCTCTACATCTGACATGTTAATCTCATGTTTAACCAAAGACAACGCACTACACCATACATGGGAATTTCATGGTTAACCAAAGAGGAAGCTCTACACCTTACATGTTGATCTCATGTTTAACCAATGAGAAAGCACTACACCAGACATGTCAATCTCATGTTTAACCAAAGACAAAGCACTACATCTGACATGTTAACCTCATGTTTAACCAAAGACAAAGCCCTTCACCAGCCATGTTAATATCATGTTTAACCAAAGAGAAAGCTCTACAACATACATGGGAATTTCATGTTTAACCAAAGAGAAAGCTCTACACCTTACATGTTAACCAAAGAGAAAGCTCTACACCAGAAATGTCAATCTCATGTTTAACCAAAGACTCTACACCTGATATGTTAATCCCATGTTTAAACAAAGACAAAGCACTACATCATACATGGGAATTTCATGTTTAACCAAAGACAAAGCCCTTCACCTGCCATGTTAATCTCATGTTTAACTTAAGACAAAGCTCTACACATTACATGTTAATATCATGTTTAACCAAAGAGAAAGCACTACACCAGACATGTCAATCTCATGTTTAACCAAAGACAAAGCCCTTCACCTGAAATGTGAATTTGATGTTTAACCCAAGACCAATGCCCCAAACCTGAATTAAGATTCAAAAAATTCCAATAAGACCATAGATGGCGATGATGTATTAAATATTCATGTAATTCCCACGTTCAAATGAAAAATGTTTAGGATGTAAAATGTGAGGTCAAAATCAGTTCAAAAAGCAGAAGTTGGTTATATTTTTTTCCCCCAGTATCTTAAAAGTAAATATGAATTCAGCAAAAATCTTATTTTAAGAAAAAAAATTCTGATTTTTTTTATTTCTTTTTCTACATTTTTGATGTTTTTTTGGTGCTTTTTTCGCATTTGGAAAATCTTTCTTTTTGATCTAAAATTGAAATGTATGCGAAGGCTGTTTTCTTATTATTGCCTTTTTAGCATTATATATATATATAGGAAGATGTTTGTGCACTTTTTTCTGAATATATATATCAAGTAGATTTGTGTCACGGTTTCGATATTGCATTTCTCACTTAATGCTTCCTTATCTGATGGGGCCGCGAGATTCTCTTTTAAGCCCTAATCGTGAAAAACAAGTCGCTAGGGACCCTCACAATATCTTCTCAGGAAATTAACTATTACAGCATCGATATTCAACTGCATTATACTATACACGTCAAAAACTTCAGAAATTCAGTAAATTTGGGCAGAAAATTCGTCAAATATTCGAGAAAATTCTGGTAAAATTTAACTGATAATATAAGGGCAACAAGATATCATCATGGCTGTCGTTTTAGCAGATTGGCCTCTACAACAAAATATCAAAATATTTTGTAAAATTTTGGTAAAAATTTGCAAAATATTCGACAAAATTCTTGTAAAAATTGGTATTTTCAATGATAACAAAAAGGCATCAAGAAATCAAAATGGTCGATATTTTAGCAAATACAAACTTATCAAAACGTCATGAAATTTTGGCAGAAATTCGCAAAATATTCGAGAAAATTCTTGTAAAAACTGAATTTATTCACTGATATTGTAAGAGCTTAAATATAACATCATAGCTGTCATTTTAGCACAAACCTCTACAACTAATTATTAAAAATTCATGAAATTTTCGCACAATTTTGGCAGAAATTTCGTGTAAAATATTCGAGAACATTTTTGCAAAAACTTTTTTCCACTGATAATATAAGGGCATAAAGTTAACCAAATGGTCGATATTTTAGCAAATTCAATAATCCTTCATTAAATTACAGAAATTCATGACATTTTTACAGAAATTCATGACATCTTTACAGAAATTCATGAAATTTTGGCTGAAATTTCATATATTACTGATAATATAAGGACATCAAGAGCCCAGACTAATGGCAAGACCCAGGCCCTTTCCAGTAACATAAATTGTAGATTTTCAAAATAGTTTTGGATTATCATAAATTCATGAAATTTTAACAGAAATTTCAAGAAACGTGATAAATTTCACTTAAAAACAAGTTAGAAGAATTTGTGTTAATCAACATTAGCTTAAGTAAAATATTCCCCCTCAAAATTTCCGCGGCACACATTTATAGAAAATCATAGATAAAGTTATCAATTAAAATGTAAAATTTCATTAGTGTTTACTTGGGTCTTAACGTAATAACACGATGAGTACAAATATAAATGATTCATCTGTAAAAATGTCCCTTTGGTCCCTGGGGCCATTTGGAGATCAAAGGCAAAAGGAAAATGTTGAAATCTCAGTCAGTAATATGCGATGGTCTAGCAGGCAAATCGCTTAAGGGCACTTAATAAAACAGCCAAAGCACACTTTGAATATTCATAAATGGAAATTCAGTCGAGGTCCAAACAGAATTGATTTTCGTGTCAAAATACGGATAATTAATTTGGCAAAAGGCGAAAAAGATCAAGAGATGAAAATCAGTGAAAAATAAGCAAAGCATCGAATGGAACCAGGGACAAACGATAACATAAATCGGACACAAATATTCACAAGTCCTCATTAATTCAAAATTTTAACCTCGATAACAACGTACGAGGTCAAGCTTTCGGTTGGATTTCAATATTTTAGATAATACTTAATCGACATTTAAAAAATTTTAAATTTCATACGTTTTATGGCACTTCAAGGGTCAAATATGGCCCTTCAAAGATTGAATTGGCCCTTCGAAGAACAAATATGGTCCTTCAAAGATCAAATATGGCCCTTTAAAGAACAAATATGGCCCTTCAAAGATCAAATATGGCCTTTCAAAGATCAAATATGGCCCGTGGGGGTCAAGTATGGCCCTTCAAAGATCAAATATGGCTCTTCAAAGAACAAATATGGCCCTTCAAAGATCAAATATGGCCCTCAAAGAACAAATATGGCCTTTAAGGTTCAAATAGGGCCCTTGAGGGGTCAAATATGGCCATTGAGGAATCAATATGGCCTTCAAGGTTCAATTTGGGCCCTTGAGGGGTTAAATATGGCCCTTCAGAAGTCAAATATGGCTTTCAAGGTACAAATATGGCCCTAGATGGGTTAAATATGGCCCTTCAAAGTTCAAATATGGTCCACACATGGCACTTCAAGGGTCAAATATGGACTTCAAATTATAAATATGGCCTTTGAGGGGTCAAATATGGCCCTTCAGAAGTCAAATATGGCCCTCGAGTGGTTAAATATGGCCCTTTAGAAGTCAAATATGGCCCTTGAAGGGTCAAATATGGTTCATACATGGCCATTCAGAGGTCAAATATGGCCTTCAAGTTAGAAATATGGCTCTTGAGGGGTCAAATATGGCCTTCAAGGTACCAAATAGGGCCCTTGAGGGGTTAAATATAGCCCTTTGGAAGTAAAATTTGTCCCTTGAGGGATCAAATATGGTCCATGCATGGCACTTTAAGGTTCAAATATGGCACTTCAGAGGTCAAATACGCCCTTCAAGGGTTAAATATGACCTATTATTGGCCAAATATGGTTCATACATGGGTCAAATATGGACCTTCAATAATGCTGACCCACCACTGGCTAAATATGATCCTTATTCGATTAGATCACTAGCCATGATTTAGACAAAAGACCCATGAAGCAGGCAGAAGGATTCGCCATCAAATTGAATTCTAATAATGGTCCTGGTGTTCTGTACCATGACGAACAGGTCTCTGGTTTTTAATTTTATTTCTCTACACATTATTATTATTATTATTATTATTTTATGTGGGGATAAAAAAAAAAGAAAAATGAATCTCGACTCTAAAAATGCATTTGTTTAAACGTTAGAAACGCTAAGGTTGAATTCCCACGACGTCCATTATTATTATTATTATTATTATTATTATATTTTTATCATTTCGTGTTCAATAGCGCGTACTTTATGCTCTTAGAACAGTTTTATATAAAAAAAAAACTTAACAAAAACCGAGGCTTTTTTGTGTTTTTTTAGACTCGTGTCGCGATTGAAAATTACTGATGGTGAAGAGAAAAAAATCTTTGCTGAGGTGGCAAAAAATGATTTTTATATATTTTTGTTGAGGGGTCTAAAAATTGTACGAGTTATCTTTTTACTCTTAGCATTTCAACCGTAGCAAACGCGTAACGAACACCACTTAATACGCTTTATAGACTCGTGTAAAAAACCACACACAAAAATATATAAAAACCACAAAAAATATAAAAAATTATTTAAAAAAATACAATGAAAAGCGTGGGTGAAATACTATATTAAGTCTTTGAAGTTTCATATTCCCAAATATGCATAAATTATCATAAATAATTAGGCAAAAATGGGGTAACTGATCACATACTGATATGGGTTAGTTACTTTCCTAAAGGGGCTTCTCCACTGCATTGAACATTGAACATTGAACATAAAACATGCAAACATTCAAGACAAACCTGAAACATAGTATTCTTGA